>CM026197.1:269480-300842 GCA_014839995.1 Xenentodon cancila | reverse complement strand
AACTCTCCTAGGCTCTCTCTCCTTAACTCTCCTAGGTCTCTCTCTGTAACTCTCCTAGGTCTCTCTCTGTAACTCTCCTAGTTCTCTCTGTAACTCTCCTAGTTCTCTCTGTAACTCTCCTAGTTCTCTCTGTAACTCTCCTAGTTCTCTCCGTAACTCTCCTAGCTCTCTCTCCGTAACTCTCCTAGGTCTCTCTCTGTAACTCTCCTAGGTCTCTCTCCGTAACTCTCCTAGGTCTCTCTCTGTAACTCTCCTAGTTCTCTCCGTAACTCTCCTAGTTCTCTCTGTAACTCTCCTAGTTCTCTCTGTAACTCTCCTAGCTCTCTCTCCGTAACTCTCCTAGGTCTCTCTCCGTAACTCTCCTAGGTCTCTCTCCTTAACTCTCCTAGGTCTCTCTCCGTAACTCTCCTAGGTCTCTCTCTGTAACTCTCCTAGGTCTCTCTCTGTAACTCTCCTAGTTCTCTCTGTAACTCTCCTAGTTGTCTCTTGGTAGCTCTACTAGTTCTTTCCCTGTAGCTCATTAACTCTCCTAGCTCTCTCTCCGTAACTCTCCTAGGTCTCTCTCCGTAACTCTCCTAGCTCTCTCTCCTTAACTCTCCTAGGTCTCTCTTCGTAACTCTCCTAGGTCTCTCTCTGTAACTCTCCTAGTTCTCTCTGTAACTCTCCTAGTTCTCTCTGTAACTCTCCTAGTTGTCTCTTGGTAGCTCTACTAGTTCTTTCCCTGTAGCTCATTAACTCTCCTAGGTCTCTCTCCGTAACTCTCCTAGGTCTCTCTCTGTAACTCTCCTAGGTCTCTCTCTGTAACTCTCCTAGCTCTCTCTCTGTAACTCTCCTAGCTCTCTCTCCGTAACTCTCCTAGCTCTCTCTCCTTAACTCTCCTAGGTCTCTCTCCGTAACTCTCCTAGCTCTCTCTCCGTAACTCTCCTAGCTCTCTCTCCGTAACTCTCCTAGGTCTCTCTCCGTAACTCTCCTAGCTCTCTCTCCTTAACTCTCCTAGGTCTCTCTCCGTAACTCTCCTAGGTCTCTCTCTGTAACTCTCCTAGGTCTCTCTCTGTAACTCTCCTAGTTCTCTCTGTAACTCTCCTAGTTGTCTCTTGGTAGCTCTACTAGTTCTTTCCCTGTAGCTCATTAACTCTCCTAGCTCTCTCTCCGTAACTCTCCTAGGTCTCTCTCCGTAACTCTCCTAGGTCTCTCTCCTTAACTCTCCTAGGTCTCTCTTCGTAACTCTCCTAGGTCTCTCTCTGTAACTCTCCTAGTTCTCTCTGTAACTCTCCTAGTTCTCTCTGTAACTCTCCTAGTTGTCTCTTGGTAGCTCTACTAGTTCTTTCCCTGTAGCTCATTAACTCTCCTAGGTCTCTCTCCGTAACTCTCCTAGGTCTCTCTCTGTAACTCTCCTAGGTCTCTCTCCGTAACTCTCCTAGGTCTCTCTCCGTAACTCTCCGAGTTTTCTCTCTGTATCTCTGTCATCCCCTCATTGCTGTTAAACCAACAACCCCTGTTTTTGTGGTGTGGTGATAATAAAACACATTTCTTTTTTGCCGTTTGTGATTACAGGTCATGGAGACAGCAACAGCCGCAACATTCCTTCGCTGGTTAAAGACATCAGCAATGTTGGAGAGGTGTCATGTGGAAGCTCCCACACTATTGCACTGTCGAAGGATGGACGCACTGTCTGGTCATTTGGAGGAGGAGACAATGGTGTGTAAGCCATCACCTGTTTAATGTTACAAGTAATGGTGAAGATTAAAACTCAAAGAAGGATTAGGGTTAGGGTATTTTAAAGTAGTCTTTTTTTGTATTCCAAATTAGTTTATAATACATTGATTTATTGCATTTTCTTTGTTCTGTAGGAAAACTCGGCCACGGTGATACGAATCGAGTCTACAAGCCAAAAGTTGTGGAAGCCCTGCAGGGGATGTTTATCAGGAAAGTGTGTGCAGGAAGCCAGTCGTCGCTGGCCCTGACATCCACTGGACAGGTACGACACTGCTCCTGACGTATGAAAGAAACTGAACCCTAGAAAGCTAAACAGTCATGTGCAACATTTAGCCCCTAACTGTGAATCCAGTGTGGTTTCTAATATTGCATTATATTACATGCAGCATAAGTTTTTATCCAAAGTGACTTTAACAGAGGAATACAATCAACCCACGAGAAGACAACATTCAGGTGATTGTGAAGGGTTGAAAACCTTTTATGATGGAGTTTATATATGCAGGTGTAAACCCCCGAGACCACCTTGTAGACCATTGACAGAGACTTGTGTTTAATGGGAGCCGCAACAGGTAGCCAGTGAAGATTTAATGATGTGTGGGTTAATAAAGTCCAGAAACACTGCTGCATTTTGGACCATTTTTTTAAAGCTGTATAGAGGACATTGGAGTCATAGAGGCAGGATATAACCATGACCTGTACCAGGAGTTGAGCTGCATATTGAGTCAGGTAGGGTCTTTTTTTTTAATGTTGTAGAGAGAAAAGCGGCACAACCGGGACAATGAGGCAACATGTCATCACCCAGGTTCTTTGTAGCCTTCATGGAAGTGACAGTAGTAGAGAGATTTATGTCGATATAGAGGCTGAGCAAATGATGGGCAGAAATAACCAGGACTTCAAGCTTAGACAGGGAAGGATGAAGGTGGAGATCCTTCATTCATGCAGACAAGTCAGAGAGGTAAGCAGAGATTTGTGAGTTTGTGTGGTCTGTAGTTAAACTTTTTTAATGTAACATCATCTGACAAATAATTTTTTCTAACCTTAACCTGTTTCAAGAAGGAAATGCATCAGCATGGGTCTTAGAGAAGCAACTACAATCTTCGAAGGGTTAAACCAGACAATTTGAAGTTCAGCATTTTAGCAGTGACAAAGATTAGACAGTCAAAGATGAGAGAGCAAGTACAATCTGTTTGGCTGCTGTACAGTCTAAAAAATCATGGAAGTGCAACTGCAGTTCTGAATCTGCATCTGAACTGCAGACTGTAGAAGAAGAACTGGACGTGCCCCTGTGATATAACAATCATTTTCTGAAAAGGGCTTTGAAGCCTATTCTTGTACTACACGACACCATGTTGTAAAGTGACAGAGAGAAGAGACCTGGCGCGCGGCTGGGACACTCCCATCTCCTCAGTGTTAAATGTCAATGTAAAATGTATTTATAAAACAACAGAAGTTCACCAAAGTGCTGTACAGAATAAATTAAGTAAAAACAATAAAATGCATACAAATAGCATGAGAGAAAAACTTAGTTTAAAGCCACTGAGCAAAGACTCAAACGCCTCATGTCAATTACAGTTCCCAACCTTAGCTTGAGTAGCTTGGCTCATGCTTACCTGTGAGGCTAATAAATGTAACTTGACATTCACCTTGATCCTCATTTCAAGTCTTGCTACTAAAACAACATCTGAATCCAGGACTTGAGGAGCAGGAACCAGGACCACTAGAGGTCCATTGAAACCAAAGCAGCTTCGCATGCTGCCGGCGGTGTGACCGCCGTTGCTACCACCACCGTGGCCTCGTAAGCTGCAGGTGTCAGCAGACTTCCACTTGGAAAGCTCCAGAAATGATCGTCTGAGGAGCTGCAGTGTTGCCGGTGAACATTTGCAGCAGGTCTCTTGTTTCAGACGTAGTTATTAAAGTGAAGTCTTGATACAGAGACTTAAACGAAGTAGCTCGTCATTACCAGAGTTGTAGATGTTTGTGGTGGTGAGGCACTTTAGTTACTCTTCATATCTGTGGGAAAAAAAAGGAAACGTCAGCCCTGATCTTACCCGGGAGCCCCCGGTACAGGGGGCAAATATCATTTAGGAACATAAGTCTTGAATAGGCCGGGCTTAATAGTTAAATATTATGGAGTGTTGTTGTAATGTGCATTCAGATCTGTCTTTCAAAGGTTGCAAAGCTGGTTGCGTGACTGACGGCTGCCTGCAGAGACAGAGACATTATAATGTGGATGTGAGCAGTAATTAGTGTGGGCTGCTGGAGGTCAGGTATCATGTCTGTAAGTTTCTGGTCTTAATATATTTGATGTTGGAATAAAAGACAAAACTCTACCTGGCGACGTGGTCATTCCTTTGATCCAGCCGCTCAGTGGCTGCCCCCTTCCACTGGACCATGAACTCCTCTGTGTACCTGAGATTTTTGGAGAACTCCAGGCCACTGAGCTTATATTTGTGATATTGAAACCAACTACCATCACAAGTTTTTTTTTCAAGGCTCCATGCTAAAAGCCAAGTATTAAGAGAGAGCGTACTAACTTCTGCACATAACTGTAAATATTTCTTTTGAAGGGAGGATGATGTGGAACTGATGAGGCAGGCGTTTTTTTTTTTTTTCTGGCAGGACTAGATGAATACAGGTTAAGTGCTGGTCCAGTTTTTTCTCGGGAACTAGTGACTGAATCGTGCTGATGTTGGATCTTCTCCCTTGCATTCAGGTGTACGCTTGGGGCTGTGGTGCCTGTCTGGGCTGTGGTTCCTCTGAGGCCACGGCGCTCAGACCCAAACTGATTGAAGAGCTGGCCACCACCAGAGTGGTGGACATCTCCATCGGGGACAGCCACTGCCTAGCCCTGTCTCACGGTATTCCTGCTCCAGTTTTCCTGTGTAGATGTTAATGATAAATAGCTGCAGTTTTAAGAAGCGGAACACATCTGCACTCGGTCAGCGACAAGTGATCCTAAAAAGTCAGATCTACTGTCACTCAGTTTGGATGATTCCTGCTGACACAGCAGGAGTGTGTTGTGAGGAGGACTGTTGCAAGAAGCAAACAAACACGTTTGTTTAAGCTAATACTTAACTTTCTGAAGCCAGATATTACTTGCAGTTTTAGTAATTATTAAGAAGTTTCATTATCATGTCATCAGTCTAATAATTGTTTTGCTCATTATTCAACTCAACTACCATGCAGACAATGAAGTGTATGCGTGGGGCAACAACTCCATGGGCCAGTGTGGGCAGGGGAACTCCACAGGGCCCATCACCAAACCCAAGAAGGTGGTTGGCCTGGACGGGGTCGCCATCCAGCAGATCTCAGCAGGCACGTCGCACAGTCTGGCCTGGACTGCTCTGCCCAGAGACAGGTGAGTTCCTGACAGCAAATGTGCTCAGATGACGACACCACCGCTCCTAACAGCATTTACCCAACAAGAGTCAGAGGGCAGCAGGAGCATGTCAGATCTGAAGTTTCTGTTTTACTCGGGGACAAAGGCAAAACATTAGCCAGTGAACTAGATGTAACTTCACTTTACATCAGTTTTATACAGTTTGAATTTATATAGGCCTGGTTAAGCACAATGTACTTTTTTTTTTTTTTAATGCCATTCAATGTAGCAAAACCAATTCTGACCACACAAGGGCAGCATTTCACAGCCTCTGCTGTAAAACTAAGCAAAGTGCACCCCTAGTGAACAAAGTGGTAATCTAAGATGTGCTGGGCCATCTCGATTTATCACCACAGTGTTGGTGGTTCTTCTGCAGCAGATCTCTATAGAACTCTATTGCTCTTGTTAATCGTGACTCTGTGTTGCTGTTGTCGGTTGTGACTGTGTTGCTGGATTCGCGACAGATGCAAATCCCTGGCTGTCGTTGGTCGCGAATCCCTTGCCGTCGTTGGTCGCGAATCCCTTGCCGTCGTTGGTCGCGAATCCCTTGCCGTCGTTGGTCGCGAATCCCTTGCCGTCGTTGGTCGCGAATCCCTTGCCGTCGTTGGTCGCGAATCCCTTGCCGTCGTTGGTCGCGAATCCCTTGCCGTCGTTGGTCGCGAATCCCTTGCCGTCGTTGGTCGCGAATCCCTTGCCGTCGTTGGTCGCGAATCCCTTTGCTGCCGTTGGTCGCGAATCCCTTGCCGTCGTTTGTCGCGAATCCTTTTGCTGCCGTCGGTCGCGAATCCCTTTGCCGCCGTCTGTCGCGAATCCCTTTGCCTTCTGGTCGTGACTCTGTTGCCATCGTTGGTTTGGAATCTGGTCGTGACTCTGTTGTTGGTCGTGACTCTGTTGCTGTCGTTGGTCGTGACTCTGTTGCTGTCGTTGGTCGTGACTCTGTTGCTGTCGTTGGTCGTGACTCTGTTGCTGTCGTTGGTCGTGACTCTGTTGCTGTCGTTGGTCGTGACTCTGTTGCTGTCGTTGGTCGTGACTCTGTTGCTGTCGTTGGTCGTGACTCTGTTGCTGTCGTTGGTCGTGACTCTTTTGCTGTCGTTGGTCGTGACTCTTTTGCTGTCGTTGGTCGTGACTCTGTTGCGGTCGTTGGTCGTGAATCTGGTCGTGACTCTGTTGCGGTCGTTGGTCGTGAATCTGGTCGTGACTCTGTTGCTGTGGTTGGTCGTGACTCTTTTGCTGTTGTTGGTCGTGAATCTGGTCGTGACTCTTTTGCTGTCGTTGGTCGTGACTCTTTTGCTGTCGTTGGTCGTGACTCTTTTGCTGTCGTTGGTCGTGACTCTTTTGCTGTCGTTGGTCGTGAATCTGTTGCTGTCGTTGGTCGTGAATCTGTTGCTGTCGTTGGTCGTGAATCTGTTGCTGTCGTTGGTCGTGAATCTGTTGCTGTCGTTGGTCGTGAATCTGTTGCTGTCGTTGGTCGTGAATCTGTTGCTGTCGTTGGTCGTGAATCTGTTGCTGTCGTTGGTCGTGAATCTGTTGCTGTCGTTGGTCGTGAATCTGGTTGTGACTTTGTGGCTGTCATTGGTCGTGACTCTTTTGCTGTTGTTGGTCGTGAATCTGGTCGTGACTCTTTTGCTGTTGTTGGTCGTGAATCTGTTGCTGTTGTTGGTCGTGAATCTGGTTGTGACTTTGTGGCTGTCATTGGTCGTGACTCTTTTGCTGTCGTTGGTTGTGAATCTGGTCGTGACTCTTTTGCTGTTGTTGGTCGTGAATCTTTTGCTGTCGTTGGTCGTGAATCTGTTGCTGTCGTTGGTCGTGAATCTGTTGCTGTCGTTGGTCGTGACTCTTTTGCTGTCGTTGGTCGTGACTCTTTTGCTGTCGTTGGTCGTGAATCTGTTGCTGTCGTTGGTCGTGAATCTGTTGCTGTTGTTGGTCGTGAATCTGTTGCTGTCGTTGGTCGTGACTCTTTTGCTGTCATTGGTCGTGACTCTTTTGCTGTCGTTGGTCGTGAATCTGGTCGTGACTCTTTTGCTGTTGTTGGTCGTGACTCTTTTGCTGTTGTTGGTCGTGAATCTGTTGCTGTTGTTGGTCGTGAATCTGGTCGTGACTCTTTTGCTGTTGTTGTTCGTGAATCTGTTGCTGTCGTTGGTTGTGAATCTGGTCGTGACTCTTTTGCTGTTGGTCGTGAATCTGTTGCTGTCGTTGGTTGTGAATCTGGTCGTGACTCTGTTGCTGTCGTTGGTTGTGAATCTGGTCGTGACTCTGTTGCTGTCGTTGGTCGTGAATCTGGTCGTGACTCTGTGGCTGTCATTGGTCGTGACTCTTTTGCTGTCGTTGGTCGTGAATCTGGTCGTAACTCTGTGGCTGTCGTTGGTCGTGACTCTGTTGCTGTTGTTGGTCGTGACTCTGTTGCTGTTGTTGGTCGTGAATCTGCTGCTCGCGTTAATCGTGACTTCTTTACTGTCGTTGGTGATGACTGTTGCTCTGTTGCCAGTTTTTCCTCCAGTTCTCTAAATGCTCCTGTTAATTTTAACTTGTGGTGTCTCTCCAGGCAGGTGGTTGCATGGCATCGGCCATACTGCGTCGACTTGGAAGAAAGCACCTTCTGTCACCTGCGGTGCTTCCTTGAGCGCTACTGTGATGGTATCAACAGCGACGTTCCTCCACTGCCATTCCCTTCATCCAAGTCAGTACACAAATCCAGAGTGTTCCCATTTTTCCCAGCATGGTGGATTTCTTGATAAGTTTTCTTTGTTTGCAGGGAGCATCATAACTTTCTTAAACTTTGCCTTCGGCTTCTGTCCAATCACCTGGCTCTTGCTCTTGCTGGGGGTGTAGCCACAAGTATATTGGGGCGACAGGCCAGGCCTCTGAGGAACCTGCTCTTCAGACTGATGGACTCATCTGTGCCGGATGAGATTCAGGAGGTACGAGATGATCTCTGTGACAGAGTGATGCACAAGAAGGACACCATGTTTATGTATTAGAAGGGAGGGAAGAAACAGTTAAAAGGATCAATGACTTTAATCAGAAAATGAGTCACCTCTTTATACCTCAGCTTAATGCTGAGTCTGCCTTATATGTTTTCTTACTTACAGTAGCTAATCGCTATGCCATCAATAAAAAGACCATGCCCCAAATTATACAAATCTACAGATTTGTGTACAGCCTCTTCATCTACGGGGTCATTTACAGGAAATGCTGAGAGCCAGAAGCATTTATGTTCAGCAGGAAATTTTTAATTATTTTAAACTTTTTAATTATGTAAAACAAAGAGGCCTTCTTCCACTAGTTTCCTTTAGAGGACAATGATAGTAATGTTGCCTGCTGTTACTATGACGGTGTTTATTTTCCCATCAGGCAGTGATTGATACGCTGTCTGTGGGGGCCACCATGCTGCTGCCCCCCCTGAGGGAGAGGATGGAGCTTCTTCACTCTCTGCTGCCTCAGGGTCCCGACAGGTGGGAGAGTCTCTCCAAAGGACAGGTAGTCGCCACACACACACAGGCTTGCCTCCATTTGCATTGCTTCTCATTCACTCCAAATCCTCCTTAAATGTGACAGTCACAAAGTTTTAAGTTTTGGTTGCTTGGCTAGTTTGTGGCTTCAGACTGTGATATAAGAAGGTTAGAAAAGACAAACAGGTTGTTTATTTGGGAGGCTGTCCACACAAGGCCTGGTTCTAGAATAGGCACTGACTCCAATAAAGGAGATTAGGTAACGCCTTCAGCGGTGAAGCTCTGAACTTCTTGAGATTACGCTCCTCAGGGTCACTGATGATGATGAGCATTTCAGAAAAGGAGATGAGCTCAGTTTTGGTTCCTCTGCACCACAGTTAGACATGACATCAGCAGGGTTCTCTACATACATGTACACCAGACATGTCTGTGGATGGTTACTAGTCGTCAGTCACTCCAGTCAGAGCTGTTCAGGTTGATGCTGCTGCTCCCTGTTTGACTTACAGAGCTCCAACACTATATGTAGTAGACTTAAATTGAAAAACGCTGCTTTGTGCCTGCATATATCCCTTAAATAATTCCCACCGCTTGAATATTGTTGGGTTAATGCATTTCATATTTATTTATTTATTGTTTGTTTATTTATTTATTTATTTATTTATTTATTTATTTATTTATTTATTTATTTATTTATTTATTTATTTATTTATTCATTCATTCATTCATTCCCTTTCTTGTCAGTATGGACATCGTGCACACGCTGTATGTACGATGCACACCGAAATTAGTCTCTGCTTTTAACCCATCAACTAGTTTCACTAGTGAGCAGTTGGGGGAGCAATTGGGAGTTAAGGGCCTTGCTCAGGGGCCCCCAGTGATTTACCATTGTGGGCAGCCCTGGGCTTGAACCTCAGCCCACCACTGTAACCACTAGGTCACCACTCCCCTAACAATTTAACAATTTGATTTAATAAAAGCATCTAAGGAAAATAGAAAGCCAGCACACATGTCATTGAGGCATTAAATCATTGTGATGTTATAAGCATCAACAGGGAGGTCACTTGGTTGTCCGTCAGCAGAGGTTCAACTCAGTTCATTACAGTTTTATTTATATCGCGTCTATTGTAACGCCAGTAGTCTCCAGGATCTTTCCAGAAACCCAGACCATGACCCTGATCGATTATTACATTAACAGCAGGTAAAAACCTGGATCAGAAGGGGGACCCTCCTGCTGAAGACCAGCTGGGTAGAACAGGAAAAGAGAGATATAAAAGAGAGGATCAAGAAAAGAGAGGAGAGATACAAATATAAACAAGTGTAGACATCAGACACTGAGGTGGTTGGATAACTGTGGTGTGATCTGAAAAAGAGGAGAGAAGACGGCTGAGGAGCAGTGCTCAGTGAATCACGGTGGTGTTTCACGTTTTATTGATTCTGAAGCTTCGTTTGAGTTCCTCAGCGTTGAGTGATCTTCAAAGTTCTGCTGGTGTCTTCCAGAACTGCTCACTTTAAATAAATAAATATATCTGTAATCATTGTGTGTGGTATGAAATCTATAGAGATTTTGAAAACATTTCAGTAGATTTTATTTTGTAAAGAGCTTTGAAGCATATGTTTGGTGTTCTGATTTTTATTCTAAATGATGATATTCAGCTCTAATTCTAACCCAGAAATTCATCCTGGAGATCGATTTGAGGTCAGACGATCGAGGAGCAGAAGCTTTAGATGAATCTTGTGAAGTTGTTGATCAATAAAGTTGACATATTCTTATCTTAGGAATTGCATTAGCCTAAATCATATTTAAAGCTCCTGACTGTGTATCTTCAGAGGATGCAGCTGGACATCATCCTCACCAGCCTCCAGGACCACACACACGTGGCCTCTCTCCTGGGTTACAGCTCTCCTGCTGACGGCCCCGAGGTCATCTCCTCTGGTTCCGCCTTCACAGCTACCCTCGACCCCACCTACAGAGTCACAGGGGGCCACCCTGACACCCACCTGGCTGAGATCCTCATGAAGACGCTGCTGAGGAACCTGGGCTTCTACACTGTGAGTTTGTCTTTATTGATCTGTGTTCTCCAGAACTGGTTTTATGGCTTCATCTCTTCAGAACAGAACATTGCAGATGTTGGGCAGGTATGAGGTGAATCTGTGGAGCACTAGTGTCTTCTTTTCCTCACTTCTGAGAGCTGCAGGCACAATGACGCATCTTTATTCCTCTGTTCTTGGCAGCAGCTTGTTCCTGAGGTGCTTCCTGGAGAAGACACCTTATTGAAGCTGGTCCTGAATCCTGATGACGATGGGTCCTGTTGCTCGTGGTTCCCTCCACTTTGTGTCAATCAAACTGATTAATTATCAGAAATTATAGAAAACTGGCTTTACTTTTTTTTCCCCCCTTGTTTGTATATATATTAATGGCTGATACCAAGTTTGGTAGAACCCAAGAGCTATATATATCATTTTAATCTTGCAACAGGGTTTATTTATTTATTTATTTTTTAATGCGTGCGTGGGTGTGTGCAAGTGTGTTCCCTTCACTAGCCCTCATAACAGTCTAACTATTTTTTTATTGATCCCTGGAGAAGAAACTGACATCACTTTTAACGTAACCAATAAATAAATAAACCTGATAAATAACTAAGATTGGTTCATGAAAATAAATGAAGGTACTGGTTGGAGACTCGCATTGTGTCACACTTGTCCGTCATCTGCTGCTAGATCATCAGGTCCCGGGCATGGCCCTGTGTCTGCCTGACTGAGCGCAGACAGCACAGCGCCGGTGCTCACGCGCCGGTCTGGTTGTTTCTGTCGTTAACTGTTTTTGTACCACATGTTCATCAGAAGTTCATGAAAGAGCTCTAGTGCAGCTGAGCTCTCACTCCATCGTATGTTCTTTGTGTCGGCAGGACCAGGCGTTCGGCGAGCTGGAGAAGAACAGCGATAAGCTGCAGCAGGGTACGTCCTCGTCCGACAGCAGCCAACCAGCTCACCTCCATCAGCTCCTCTGCTCGCTGCAGAAGCAGCTGCTGGCTTACTGCCACATCAACGCCGTCACCGAGGTACGGACAAACGCTTATCACGCTGCAAAAGATTTATAGACACAAATTTGACGACTTCGGAGTCTGTGGACTTCCAACACCTTCAGTATCATTGTAGCACCAACGCGTTTTAACCAATCCCAATCAAGGTAATTGGTTCTGTCCCATTACGTGGTGGAATGAAGGTTAATTTTTATTTATGTACGTAACCTTACTTCAGCCAGTTTTTAACTGACGCCAGCATTAGTTTTAAGGGAAGCCTCCAGTGATGATATATGCTGCCAAGAAATAAGTTTTTAAAGTGTGTAGTTTAATGTAATGTTTGTCTGCATCAGACAAACATCAACACAAGTCATCCAGTTCAGTGCGAATGACTTTGGATAGGCTATCTCCACCGCGGTTATCTGATTTTAACTCATGGCGTTGTCGTAACCAGGGCTTTAATTTGTCTGTGCACATCACAAGACGCCTCATAAGCAATAAGCGTTTCTCACAACCAGACATTCTGTCATTTGCATTGACTTATATTCCATCTTTTCCCTTGTCAGTTTAATGCTGCCACCACAGAAGTGGAAATGAGCTTTGATAGTGACCAGAACATCAGAAAGTCTGGATTCTGGACTGGTTCCTGATAACAGTCTGGGTGATTTTTTTTTTTTATTTTTTATTTTTATCATTTCCCTCCTGTTTAACAAATCTTTGTTTATTTCACGTCGTCAAAGACCACTTCAGCCGATTTTCAGTCATGGAGTCATTTTTCATGAGTACAAAGATATTTACACTCAGAGGGGTTTCTATAAGGCAAAAGAGGAGAGATATTAATATCATCATTATCAGAGTCAAGACCCAAAACCAGATACATTTGTGCCACACGGTCTTCCACGGTGAGATGGCTGTGGTGATCAATCGGGTCAGCAGTGCACGCAGACATCAGGATGCAACAACAACCACACAATGTCAGAAATGCTGAAAATACAGCGATAGATACAAGTACAGAAGATACTAAGGTTCGGTACTTGATGTTACGGCAGACAGTCGTCAGTTCTTCAGCTGAGATATCAGGATTCACTGAAACAGGAAGCAACAGGGTGACTAAAACAACAAAAACTCAGGATGAGGAATAAAGTCACCATCCAGCATCCTGCAGCATTTCTTACCTGTTTGGTGTCATTTCGATTGAATTATTATCTCCTCTACTTGGTCAGGTGTCTTAAAATGCTTCACTGACTTTCAGGTCTATTCAGACTCTAAATGTCTGAATCCACCTATTATCAGACTTTGGCTCACCTTTCCTATCGGAGTTTTCAATCCAAATGACCAAAATGACCACCATGGCTCACACAGCAGCCCATTTGTACAGATTCTTTTTTTTCTTTCTTCTTCCATCCAGAAATCTGAAACCAAACCAAGATCGGCTGTCTTTATTTTTTTATTTTATTTATTTATTTATTTATTTTTCATTCAGTATGTACATCATGCACACGATGAATGGGGACAGAGAAAAAGGTGTTTACCGATATCCACCACTGTGAAGACGGATGATGCGTTGAAACGTTGTTTTGTTCTGTCACAGAGTTCCTTTACTTTTTCAAGACACTTATTTTCTTATTTTTATTGTCTGTACGTTGTTGTCTCTGTGTACTGGAAGCTAATAACACTGAAACAAATTCCTTGGCAATAAAGCCCTTTCTGATTCAGTTGATCTATCAAGAGCATCCTCTGCCATGGGGAATCTTGTCTCCCTCAGTGCAGACAAGAGAGCATTACACTTAGTCAGCAAAGCACAGAAATGTATACACACCATTACCATCCCTCACCGAGATTCACCATTCCTGCTCTCTGAACTGGGCTACAAACATTGCCCAGAACACTTCCCACCAGGTAATCACCTGTTTGCTCAGCTGCCCTCAGGGAGGTGCTCCAGGTCCATCAAGACCCGCACCTCCAGACTGCAAAACGGCTTCTACCTCTGTGCTGTGAAACAGCTAAACTCTGTGCAATAAAACTCAGGCTTGTGCAATAACTGTGGGCAGTGCTATATGGTTTGTGCAATATGTTTTTATTTATTTATTTATTTTTTAATTTTAACAGTCCTGTTATAGTTTTTTTTTGACTAAATTTAGTCCACCTGCAACTTTAGACAAAATGTAATTTTTTTTGGCACTTTAAGATAGGCAGTCTGCTGCTCATTTCTTGTCTCATGGTCTGTTTTATTGTTTTCTTTTCTTTTATCATCTTTGCATTCCACTGTAGGAGATGCATTCAAATTTCATTGTGCATCTATCCTATGACAATAAAAGCATTTGAATTGTTTTATTTTGAAGTGAGTCTCCACCTTAGTTTTTTTTTTTTAATCAGTTTTATTAGATACCAGCTCTGCCGCTAAGTCCTGAAATATGAAGGTTGAAGATCCAGAGGCTTTGATTTTTAATTTAAAAGCTTGCTTTCATTTTTGTTGGTGCTCGAAAAAGTTAAAACTACTGGGAATGAAAAGGTTGTTGCTGTCAGATTCTGATGAGCACATAGTAGAACATCATTCATCAAATGAAGCTTTTTACTTAAAATTGGTCTTGTGGTCCCAGTATTGATCCCTGAGGAACACCTGTTGTTTAAATAAAATGGCTGCAAACTGCACATTCTGTGTGTAAGCAATGAGTTGTAAGTCTGGTTATTTTGAATCTACACCTGTTTGTTTAGACAGCTGAATGAATTGTCACATCATTTTAAAAAAGCAACTTTCACGTCCTCTGATCTACTTTTGTCTCAGATGCAGTATCAGAACTGTTGTAGTGGTTACAGTGAGATGTAACTGACATGTCACAGTTTCAGCTTTTATACATCATCTGGCAGCATCTCATCGTTTTATTTTTATCCAGCTTCAGGCGTCTCTTCAGATCAGTCTTGAAAGTGTTATGAGTGCTCAGTAAAGCTGTTATGTGTGTGTTTGTGTGCAGAACTCGAGCAGCGTCGCTCTGCTTCATAAACATCTGCAGCTGTTGCTGCCTCATGCCACTGACATCTTTTCCCGCTCGGCAGCTCTGATTAAGGAGAGCTCCTGGAATGGCAGTATCCGAGAGAAGCTGCAAGGTGAGAAGCATCTGTGGAGCTTCACATCTCACCGTTACCTCCATCTGCTCTCATAGTCACATCTGATTCCTGATTTGTTTTTGTTTTTTTTATGCTGATGTGAACCGATTTCATTTCCAGATGTGGTCTACGTGTCTGCTGCCGGCAGCATGCTGTGTCAGATCATCAACGCGCTTCTGCTGCTGCCCGTGTCAGTGGCGAGACCAGTGCTGGGCCACCTCCTGGACCTGCTACCTCCTCTGGACCGCCTCAACCGATTGCTGCCCGCCGCCTCCCCTCTGGAGGACCAGGAGCTGCAGTGGCCTCTTCATGGTGAGCATGTCAGCATGTCATGTAAATGTACAACACCAGCTCATATTTTGACCCCATGCCACATGCACGTGCCCCACAGACCTTTGAGCATGGCATTACTTTGTCTTTCTGAGATAAAACAGCTCTCGGGGGTCAGGTGCATAGCTTTGAAAAGATTTATTGATTTTGAAATCAAAGAGTAGTTTTTTTCAACATAGTCTGCAGATATTTTGTTCCAGTTTTAATGAACTTCAGATGAACAGGGAACTTTTGGTGATGGCGGTGTAGGAGACAACCCTCCCGACATTTTACAGACAAAAGCAATCCAACACAACTCGAATTTGTATAAACCTAAATAAAAGTCAACTTCAAGCAACAGACTTTGTGCTGAAAGAGAAAACCAAGAAGTCATTGCGGTTTGAGTATCTTGCAGAGGAAGACAGACTCTGCTCCAGAGCAGTTACGTAGCAACAGAAGCAACCCAACCAACCAACAAAACATTAACTAAACAACCAACCAACCATCCAAGCAATCAATCAACCAATCATACAACCAAAAACCAACTAATCAACCAACTTGATCGGCCAAACAAGCCAGCAAACCAGTCAACCAACTATACAACCAAGTTACTCTACTGTACTCTTTAAAAACAACACAAACATGGATTTAAAGAAAAACATTTAAAATAGAAAAAAATTGTGAAAAAAAGTAAAACAAAATATAAAAGCATAAAACAAAAATGAAACTGACATAAAACACTAAAACTAAGACCTCAAACTGATTTAAAAGCCAAAGTGAAAAAGTATGTTTTCAGAGAGGATTTTAAAAAATGGGAAGTGAGTCGGCCTGCCTGTAATGGAAAGGTAGCTCATTTCATAGTGTTGAGCCAGCGACTGAGACCGCAGTCGCCTCTAAGCTTCCTTTTAGTCTTAGAGATGACTAACAGTAACACGAGGGATTGTGAAGGAGTGTATGCCTGAAGCAGGTCAGACAGATAGTTTAGAAATTTTAAAGACAAAAGAATTTTTAAATCGGTGCGTAAACAAACCGGGAGCCAGTGAAGTGATGCTAAAATTGGACCTGGCAACCAACAAAACAAGCAACCAACCCAGCAAGAAAGCAAGCAATCAACCAACTATACAGTCAACCAAGAATGAAGCAAGCTACCAACCGACCAGAGCAGCCAATGAACCAACCCAACCAGACCGGCCGACCAAGCAACCAAGGGATGAACCAAGCAACTAACAGACAGACAAAGCAAGGAACCAAGCAACCACAACCAAAATTAATCAAATCAGTCCTGTCCTGCATTCTTTACACTGAGTTCTTGTCAGCAGGTGAGTAGCAGGTGCAACTGAAAAAGTTGCAAACAATGCAGTAGGTATTGATATCAAAATAAAGATCAGTGCAATAATTGAGCCAGGAACTAATGAAAACATGAAGGGCTTCTCAAGGTCACTACAGCTAAGGAAGTACTTGACTTTGGCGAGGAGTTAAAGCTGCTAGAAGCTCACCCTGACAACAGAATTAATTTGTTTATCAAATCAATAGCTGTTACCAAAGCCACACCCAGATTTCTGACTACCTAGTTAAAGTGGGGAGCGAGGGCATCAAGACTTGGGACAAATGAAGGTACCAAACTACTGGAGGGTTTGTAAGGAGCAAATACAATGCATTCAGTTTTACTCTCATTTAAGCAGAGGAAGTTTTGAGACATCCAGAGTTTAATGTCATCTACACATCTGTGGATGGATTCCTGGGTGTTTCATGAACTAGGCTTTATTGGCAGATACATTTCCAGATCGCCTGCATACAAATGAAAGCAGACATTATGATGCAAAATTTCCTGTTTCTTAAATTGAATCTGAACCACTGCAACACAAATCCCTTCAGGCCAGTCTATTGGTCCAGATATTTCAGGAGAACAGACTGGTTGACAGTGCAATGAGGTCCAGCATCACTAGTAGCAACCTTAGGTCCACAGTAGTGGACCTAAGGTTTTTCTACTGGGTAAAAAAACGTTTTTAAGCAGGTGAGATGGAATGAAGTCCAAAGGATAGTTGGTTTCAGAGAGGAATAATGAGCACACTCACTCAAATACATTAAACACAGCAGAAGGAGCAGAAGAACTTATATCAGGACTTTAGGAAGTATTGTTAATTTTCAACCTAACAGAAGCCAGCCTTGACAACAAAAACAAGGACAGTGACGCTTGGATTGGCATCACCGGGAGCTGAGCTGGAGCTGGACTGGAGCTTGTGTGGGAGGTTAAGAAGTGCTAGAGATAGTTGGGCTTCCCTCCATGCATAGTTTGGGCTCTGGAACCCAGCTTCTTTAGAGGGACTGGACCCATGATTATGGGGTGCTGGGCCATTTGCTAAGGACCCCAGGGAAGACCCAGAATCCCCACAGAAGTGTCTGGGGTGAGGGAGGTCTGAGTATCTCTGCTCAGACTGCTGCCCCTATGACCTGGTCTCGGATAATGGATGGACAAATGGAAGCCACTTTATCAATAAAGTACTGAAGAAATTGATTGCAGGTTGATTCTGACACATTAGAGGATAGATTAGTAACAGAATGAACTTTGTTAAATAACACTCTAGGCTGGTTCGCACAGGTGATACATCTGCACAAATAGAAAATGGCCGACCCTGCAGTGCTTTACTGCCTGTCGTCATGGCTGCTAACAGGACTTGAGCCTTTCAAACCCACAGGTATGTCAGACTTCATTGAGCCAGCTTCAGGAATGTCCCTGCCGCAGCTGGTGCTTCCCTGGGTCTGGCTCGTGGACCTGGAGAGGACCGTCGCATTGCTGGTGGGTCGATGCCTGGGTGGGATGCTGCAGGGATCCCCAACTTCACCAGAGGAGCTGGATACCACCTACTGGCTCAAAACACCTGTCTTTAGCAACGGACTGGAGACGGACATCCCGCAGCTCGGTATGGTGTGGATGGGTGCAGAATTATCATTATTGTCAGTAACATGAGAGGTGTTTAACATTAAACCTTGTTCCACTGAGCTTTAAGTTCTTCTTCAATCATGATTTTGACATTCCTTTTTATTCCAGTGTTGAGTTGTTTCCTCCTCTCTGGATCATTAAAGTAATGACTATTCACCTGTCTCTTTCAGACACCTGCATCAGCTCCTTACTGGAGGCAGCGCTGTCCGGTAATGAAGAGCAAAAGCCCTTCGACTGTACACTGCGTCCTGATTTGAGTGTCTTGGTGGATTTGGCTCTAGGTTCCTCCAAAGAGCCTGCCAACAGCCTCTGGATCAACATTCAAGACTATGCCATCAGCAAAGGTCTGGTTCTGGTGCATGACAACCCATCTCTGCACTGTAATTTATCCAGAATCCCACAGCACACTGACACCACTCTCTGCTGTTGCAGACTGGGACAATGCTACTCTCAGTAACGAGTCCCTTTTGGACACCGTGTCCAGGTTTGTGTTGGCCGCCTTACTGAAGCACACAGGACTGCTGGGGCAGGCCCGTGGAGAGGGAAGGTGAAGTTACAGGACAAACTCTTAATATGTAGGCCTTCCACACTTCTCCATGCCTTCATCGTAAATGAAACGCATCAAGGTTGTTTTTATTTTCCCATCAGGTACCAGCCTTCGAAGTCCCTGGCAGAAGTCTATCGCAGTGTCTATAAAGTACGAAATCGCTTGCTGGCCTGTAAGAACATGGATTTCATTCAGACCAGGTCTTCCTCGCGTGAGAGAAGGGTGAGTTAAGGATTTTTACAAAGGATGTTACATGGTCCAAAAATCAAGGTAATGTGAACACAAGGTGGGTTTTCATTAGTAGGGTTAGTTTAGTCTGGGGTAGTTGAATGTCTTCATTATTAACATTGACCCTGTAGTGAGTTATTCAGCAGGACAGAAAAAAATCCATTCCTTTCTTTTTTTCTTCTTCTTTTTTACCTTGTTCATTTGTGGTTAAGTAATGGTGAACGTGGAGCATACCACCATCATGCTCATTTGCTGAGTCAGTGGACCCTGCTGGTCTGTCACTGTAATGACTCATCATGACCTCGCAAAGGGACTGCACACGTCCATCACAATTCCACTTTTCTTCTGTAACTAAATAATGTAATGTATGCCACATGAATTGACATATAAAGATTAATAAATCTTATAATGTGTATTGAACAACCAATAAGTAATGTCAGTAATGAAAGAAATATTGAAGTGTTTTAGAAATGGATGATAACTTGTTGAACTACAGAGGAGGGAACCAAAAACAGTGCAGTTTACATCTATGGCCACCAGAAGACAAATGTGAAATCCCACAGGTCCAGAAGCCAGTAAAGTACTTCATGGTTCTAACTACACTTACTATTGGTTTAAACCCCATCCACAGTTTGGGGGAAAGGATGAGCATAGTCAGGCACCTCTAAAGCAGGAGCAGTTTGTGGTGTTTTAGCTCATGTTACGCCTCAACCACTTCATGATCAGTATCAGTATCATGATCCTGCAGGCCTCTCCCGTGGATAAGGGGGCCCAGAGGAGTCTCTAGTGCAGCGTAATGTGGTACAAATATTCTACAGTAAGAACGGGTTCCTAAAACTGACATCTGTTTCTTTGTAACAGGCTTCAGAAGCCTCTGAATGACTTCCACTCTTAGGCAGTAATCATTTGTCCTCAGCAGAGATAACATCCCCCAGGAGGTGACTTGTTGCTGTACAAACTGGAGTTTTGATAAACCTGCTTTATGGCCATTTGCAGCCAGGTGTTTTAAAATCGTTATTGTCTCAACCTCCCACTGCTCACGTGTAGGACAAACCAACAACACATCATCTGTGTACTGCAGGAGTGCAGTACCAGGGGTCACCACTTTAAAAAAGGTGTTTGCAAAGTCCACTACAGAGAACCATTTTTCTAAATTAGAATTCTTTGCCACAATTGAGAAATAATTAGGCACCCAAGGGTCATGCGCTAGAACAGCTTTATTAAACACTTGTTTGCTGTTCTTGGACGACCTCCACTCTGGCAGTTGCTTTTTCACAGAAAATATAGCTGTGTTGACAGGACAATTGGGACATTTCCTGTTGCTTTTGAAACGAATCTGGCCTTGATTGTAACAAAACACAGTCACTACAGAGACAAAGACTAATCAATATTTGCTCCCAACCTGTCACCAAATTGTCAAAACAGCAAATAAACCCATTTAAAATTACACAAAAGTCTAAATCGTGCCTTGTCTAAATGCTTGAGGGTTCACTTCCATGTATGATGTAAACACCTGAAAATGAAGATCAGATCACTGACATCCTGTTTCTGAACCTGATTATTTTAACATCCTGACATTTTACAATCTAAAGTCTTTTCGGATGGGACTTTTCTCTCTTGAGTCTTTCTTGTTTATAGATGGTCAGATCCTACTGTGTCAATAGATTTAAAATAAATAAATGTAATTCTTTAAGTTAGTCTGATTTTTGCTTAGTCCAGAATTATAATTCAGTCTACAATTTTGCCAGTGTGAGTAATCATGTCATATAATCGTGGCAATTGTGTCAATTCAGGAGTCTTTAAGGCCCTAATGATTTAGAAACTTAAACTCATTTAAAGTCAGTTTAACTCCAGTTTAGGTTTATTCAATGTAATTCTAAAGAATTTGAATTAATCTTATTTTAATGTTTATAAGCTCAGACGGATCCATGTTGCAGGGACAAGTCAGGAGATCTGGGTCATCCAATATAATATAATAATAAGTCTAGGTGTAGCTCCATGACCCCCCACAGGATCATCACTACTGATGCCTGCCTGCAACAGCACATCGTCAGTCTGGTGAATGCAAACACATTAACGGTTTCAGTCTCTGAGAAGAAAATGTCCTTTTAGTTCCTCCACAGCACAGATTAAAACATTTGATTAACTTTAGTTCCATCGGGCCAGTATTTGATCATCCAGGTATTTCCACCAAATGTAAGATATATTCCAATATGACAACACCAGAAATGTGTTCAGGTCTCTCTGCTGTTCCAAATAGGAGTTTAAACTTAACTTTAGATGTTTCAACCCAACTCCAAATAACAGTCAGACTCACATCCAGACTCGCATCTGGAATACCAATCAAAAAGCCACAGGTGTATACAATCAAGCACCTGGGCATGCAGACTGTTTTTACAACTGTTTGTGAAAGAATGTGTTCCTCTCAGGAGTTCAGTGAAGTCCAGCGTGGAGCTGTGATAGGACGCCACCTGTGCAACAAATCCAGTCCTGAAATTTTCTAGCTCCTTAAAATTCCACAGTCAACTGTCAGCTGTATTATAAGAACATGGAAGTGTTTGGGAACGACAGCAACCCAACCACCAAGTGGTAGGACATGTACACAGATGGACCGGGTCAGCGGATGCTGGGGTGCATAGTGTGAAGAGGTCTCCAACTTTCTGCAGAGTTGATCACTTCAGACCTCCAAACTTCATGTGGCCTTCAGATCAGCTCCAGCTCAGTGCTCAGAGATCTTCATGGATGGGTTTCCATGGCCGAGCAGCTGCATCCAAGACAAACATCACCAAGTGCAAAGCGTCAGATGCAGTGATGTAAAACACGCCGCCACTGGACTCTGGAGCAGTGGAGACGCCTTCTCTGGAGTGACGAATGGAGCTTCTCCATCTGGTGATCTGATGGACCAGTCTGGGTTTGGCGTTTGCCAGAACAACAGTACTTGTCTGACTGCATTGTTCCAAGTGTAAAGTTTGGTGGAGGGGGGATTATGGTGTTGGGTCGTCCTTCAGGAGCTGGGCTTGGACCCTTAGTTCCAGTGAAAGGAACTCTGAATGCTTCAGCAGACCAAGAACTTTTGGACAATTCCAGCTCCCAACTTTGTGGGAACAGTTTGGAGCTGGCCCCTTCCTCTTCCAACATGACTGTGCACCAGTGCACAAAGCAGGTCCATGAAGACCTGGATGACAGAGTCTGGTGTGAATGGACTTGACTGGTCTGCAAAGAGTCCAGACCTCAACCCGACAGAACACCTTTGGGATGAATCAGAGTGGAGACTGAGAGTCAGACCTTCTGGTCCAACATCAGTGTGACCTCACAAATGTGCTTCTGGAAGAATGGTCACAAATTCCCATAAACACTCCTAAACCTTGTGGACAACCTTCCCAGAAGAGTTAGGACTGATGTCACATTGAACCCTCTGGATCAGGAATGGGAGGTCACTTAAGTTCATATGTGAGTCATATATATATATATATATATATATATATATATATATATATATATATATATATATATATTATATATATATATATATATATATATATCTATATATATATATATATATATATATATATATCTATATATATCTATATATATATATATATATCTATATATATATATATATATATATATATATCTATATATATATACTTGTTCCTCACCCTCCGTGGGTGGTGTCCCTTCTAAGCTTGGGTCCTCTACCAGAGGCCAGGGAGCTTGAGGGTTCTGCGCAGTATCTTTGCTGTTCCTAACACTGCACTTTTCTGGACTGAGATGTCTGAGGTTGTTCCGGGGATCTGCTGCATATATATATATATATATATATATATATATATATATATATATATATATATATATATATATATATATATATATATATATATATATATATATATATATATATATATATATATATATACACACACACACGTGTGTGTGTATTATTGTACCAGCATGTTTCCACCTAAAACATCTGTTAGACAACTGCAGCTCATCCAGAACTCTGCTCCAGTCCTCACTAAGACCAAAAAACCGGTCCACATCAGTCCAGTTCCGAGGTCTTTACACTGGCTGCCTGTTTGACCAAGGACAGACTTTAAAGTTCTGATGCTGGTCTATAAAGAACTGAATAGTCCAAAGTACATCAGTGATCTCCTGACCCAGTATGAACCTTCAGACCCCTCAGGTCATCTGGATCTGGTTTTTTATCAGTTCCCAGAGTCAGAACCAGACCTGGAGAAGCTTCCTGCAGCTTCTCTGCTCCACATGTCTGGAACAAACTCCCAGAAAGACTCCAGTTACAAAACTTGATCATATTTTAACTTCTGATTTTATCTGTTCTTTTTGCTTTCTTTCTTTGTTTAAATTGTAAATCATGCTTTTTATTTCACCTTGTTGTTGAATTGTGCTATACAAATAGACATGCCAAAGATCTCTGTGATTACTGAGATTTAAACAGACCTTTTTCTCAGTTTATTTTCTGCAGTCAAGAAACTAGAAAATTTGTTTCCAAGCATAAGTTTGATTCCCTCATATCATAACAGGAGCACTGAGAAGCTCCTGCATGTTACCTACTTTAAGTTTCCACCATCTCTGAAACACATTTGTGGATATGACACACTTACCAGCCTAATTACAGTTACTGGTTATTCAGGTCAAAATGTTGATTTCAATATTATCATTTGTGAACATAATTTTCAGATCTGATTTTAAGAAAGAGAACAGAAGCATGCTGATATACAGAAAGATGGTAAAAGCTGAGCTTTTCCATGATGTTTGGTCTGTCAGATTTCAGACAATCAGGACTCTCTGGACATGGACCCTCAAGAACACTCGTTCACTCGCACCATTGATGAAGAGGCGGAGCTAGAGGAGCGAGCTGACCGCGAGAGAGAGGAGGGCCATCAGGATCAAGATGACGAAGAGGACGACAGAGAGCATGAAGTTATGACTGCTGGAAGTGAGTGCATCTGCTTCTGGATTTTATCTTCATGCTTTAAGAATGGGCATTTTCTGGATAAATCTAAATAAATTATAAAACTTAATGCTTTTTTGCTGTGAGTGCAGTTCTGCTTTGACTGAAGTCATCACTCAGATGAAAATGATCCTCCAGACTGGAATAAATGCAGCCAGTTACTGCAATGTGTAATTGGATTTAGAATATAAAATAACTGCCGACATCTATTTTCACGACCTGTAAAGTAAAATTAAGGTATAAAGGAACAACAACCACAATGTTTAAAACTGTAAACTTCAATTCAAAAGACTGATCCTACTGAGCATGCTCAGTGATCTGGGGCTGGAAGGCTGAAGTTGGTGTTAGTTTAACAATTCATTGTTAAAATAACAAACATCTAAAGTCAGACTGTTTCCTAAAAACTGTTATTTGTTTAAACTTTGTGTGTTTAGACGGGACGCTGATGTTTCCAGATGTTTGATTTGACTTCAGCAGGAAATGCACTGAAAGTGTTAAATGTTGCCGTGTCGTGTGCAGATATGACAGCTGTGATAGATGAAGAGTTCACTTTTAGTTCTTCATAAAGCAGTAGCATAAAAAACACAACATTGTTAATAGCAGTAATCAGATATATTTTAGCAACAATATTTAACATCGCAGACTTGCTCTTATTTTTTTCAAACTCATTTTTATTTGTACTTAAATCTGTTGATATATGTTGTCTGATTTCTACCTGCCACCGACTGAATCTTCTGCTGTTGATGTCATATTCACTAGGAACTAACCCTCTAAAGTCTGATCCAGATCTGTCACTCCAGTGACAGCCGTGTTCCCCAGAACCAGCAATCTAGTCAACATGTCCAAACACCTGTGTCACCTGACGATGATTGGTGCTGTGAACTTTTGTCTTGTCATCAACAAGAAATATTTCTATTGTGGCAAAAATATTTGCGTGGCATCTTGTTGAAACACTTGATTCTTTTTGGAAATCCACAAACTGTGTGAGGCCTTGCCTGCACATGAATGTAAAAAGTGCTACATTTATACATACGGTTTTGAAATTTACAATTTTATGCTATAAAAATGGCTTGTTGTTTGTCATTTTCACAGTAAAGAAAAACAATGTTTTTTCTACTCAGATTTTTTCTTTTTTTTTGGGTCCAGTGTCTTAATACAGTTTGTCAAAATAAAACAATAATTGTAAATTCGCCAAGGTGGGGTTGTGCTGGAAATAATGATCCCACACAAAGTAAGCTAAATGGTTTAAGGTAAAATGGAGCTACATTTAAAGCAGTCAAAAACAGCTATTGTACCCAAGACTCCAGAAAAGAGCCAGTTAGGCGGTTCTTTTGAAGCTGTTTGATTAGCTATCAATAGATCTGGTGTGACTATTACGCAAAATTTTATTGTAAGCTACTGGAACTTGAAGTATGCTGTCAGTTAAAACGTTAGTTTTATAGGACTCATGACATCACAGTTACATCACAGACCAGAACCAGAGCCCATTCTACAACCCATTTTAAAACAGTCATAGGAGAGGGGTGGAGTTGAGTGTCTGACCCCGCCCCTAAAGGCCAGCATCTGTAAGCAGAGCTGTGAAGACGTGTCTGGGAGCTGAGAAAAACTGAGCTTTTGTTGCGTGTCGCTATGCTGATCTCCTGAAATCTGATTGTTTTACAGCTGAGAACAAGCACAAGTGTCTTCACACCTTCACATGCACTTGTGAGCATCCAGAAGTCTAGTAGGTAGTTTATTTGAAAGTGGGATGGGTTTTTGACAGAAAGTGACAAAGAGTTTACATGTGTGGGGAAAAAAAGTTATTTTTATGTGATAGTGTCAGAAGTTGAAGCTTTCTGATGTTCTGCATTGGTTTGGAGTTTCTCCAGTACATGGCTGCTGCTGCTGCTCTAACTCTGCATCCTGTGTTTGTGTGTGTGCTCGACACAACACAGAAATTTTTCAATGTTTCCTGTCAGCACGGGAGGTGGCTCGCAGTCGGGACCGGGAACGAGCCAGCAGCAGCACAGGTCTGGGCTCCGGATCCGCCTCCAGGGCTGGTGGCGGTGGTGGTGGTGGTGGTGGTGGTGGCGGCGGCGGCGGCGGAGGAGGAGGAGAGGAGGATGCTGTTCTGTCTCAGGAGGGGAGGAGGGGCAGCACAACT
Organism: Xenentodon cancila; assembly: GCA_014839995.1. Classification (NCBI taxonomy): domain Eukaryota; kingdom Metazoa; phylum Chordata; class Actinopteri; order Beloniformes; family Belonidae; genus Xenentodon; species Xenentodon cancila. The sequence continues at coordinate 275,033 of CM026197.1, read as the reverse complement.
CTCCCAGAGGGTCAGGACCTGTACACAGCAGCCTGCAACTCTGTGATCCACCGCTGTGCCCTGCTGGTTCTAGGAGTGAGCCCGGTTCTGGGTGAACTGACCAAACAGAACCAGGATGAAGGCCTGACCCAGTCAACAACAGGAGCACAGGAGTGTCTAAGCTTCATGACCAGGTCAGAACATGAGAGAAGAATCACACAAAACCCATTTCCATTGTACAGTTGTGGCCAAAAGTTTTGAGAATTACATAATTATTGGAAATTGGAAAAGTTGCTGCTTAAATTTTTATAATAGCAATTTGCATTTACTCCAGAATGTTATGAAGACTGATCAGATGAATTGCATTGTCCTTCTTTGCCATGAAAATAACTTAATCCCAAAAAAAACTTTCCACTGCATTGGTGTGATTAAAGGACCTGCTGAGATCATTCCAGTAATCGTCTCGTTAACTCAGGTGAGAATGTTGACGAGCACGAGGCTGGAGATCATCATGTCAGGCTGGTTGGGTTAGAATGGCAGACTTGACATGTTAGAAGGAGGGTGATGCTTGAAATCATTGTTCTTCCATTGGTAACCATGGTGACCTGCAAAGAAACGCGTGCAGCCGTCATTGCGTTGCATAAAAATGGCTTTACAGGCAAGGAATTTGTGGATTGGATCATTAAGAACTTCAAGGAAAGAGGTTCAACTCTTGTTAAGAAGGCTTCAGGGCGTCCAACAGTAAAGCATCCTGAGACCATTCACGTGTGGGGCTGCTTCTCATCCAAGGGAGGGGGCTCACTCACAATGTTGCCCAAAAACACAGCCATGAATAAAGACCGGTACGAAAACACATTTTCCAGCTCCATGGAGCACCGTGCCATCAGGCAAAAGTGATAACTAAATGGCTCGTGGACCAAAACGTTGACATTTTGGGTCCATGGCCTGGAAACTCCCCAGATCTTAATCCCACAAACTCTATTTTTTTTATTTATTTATTTTTTTTTTATTTTCCTTTTCATTGTCAGTGTGGTATCAGTCAGTTGCTATCAGTCAGGATTTGGCCCAGAAGTTGATTGAGAGCATGCCCTAAAGCATCTCCCTAAATTCAAAAGGGTTTTGAATTTAGGGAGATGTAATCTCCATCAGAACTTTTGCTGCAGCATTGTCCTCTTTAGATTTCAGTGCATTTTTGGTTGATGACAAACATCAGCTCCTAATTCAGGTTCAGACCGCAACTTCAGATGTCCACCTGGTTGGATCAGTAACATGACATATCAGAGGTGGGACAACGTCTCGAGTAGCTCATCTAAAGTCAAGTCCCAAGTCAAGACTGATAAGTCCTGAGTCAATTCCAAGTCCTAAACATTAAATTTCGAGTCACAGCCAAGTCATTATGAGCTCTTCACCAAATGCAATGTTATAAAAACCCCTTAGTAATCTTACAGAAATCATATGTTCAGAAATGTGTACTTGTTTGAATTTGTTTATAAATCCAATGAATAACTGTAGTGTTGTGTAAAAAAAAAAAAAAAAAAAAAAGAAGAAAGTGGTGACATTGCACTTATGCAATAATTTTCCATATATCCTGTATGTTTTTTGTTCTGCCCCCTCACCTGTGAAAATTCCAAGGTCAAAGGAAAGAGTAACAGGAAGTAACCTTCCAAAATATACTAATTCACTCTCAACTGGCTTACCTTGCAAAGATTTATTTACCATAAGCCCACTTTTTTTTTAACACCCATTTATTTCCTTTTTTTGTAGCTTTGCCACAGGTCGTTCTTTATTTTGGCAAAATTACCTTTACAGCAAGTAATAGATGCCAAAGTATTTCCACCCAGAGGTGCTATGGTCTAAAGACGTCAACCTCAGGCTTCAGCCACTGATGATGTTAACTCATTCAGAAAGTTTTAGGGAAACTTGGTTTGCTTAAAGCAAACAGGCAAAAAAATAGAAATAAAAACAATTTTAAAGTTCAAAATCTGCTTTATGGACTGTACTTCCTAAATGTCTTTACCTTTTCCAGTGTATCCCACTCCATCTTCCTAAATTGTTTTTTAAAACTCTTGATAAGGCCTTTCTCTCATTCATATGGGATGGTAGGAAGCCTAGGATACGGCTTGTTGCAGAGGCCTAAAAATCAAGGTGGCTTCGGCTTTCCCAATTTCTGTCACTACTATTGGGCACCAAACATAAAAAGTATCATACATTGGTTCCACACTCCCGAGATGGAATGGTGCCTTCTGGAAGCTGCATCTTGTACCTCAACTTCTCTCCGAGCTCTGGTCACCTCTGACCCCCCCTCTCTGTTCTGAAATATACTAATAACCCGGTGGTCATAAACACCCTAAAAATATGGTTTCAGTTTAGACGAAGCTTCAACTGTGGGAATCTCCTTCAATTAAGTCCTATACACAATAATCACCTTTTTCCCCCAGCTAAACTGGATTCTGGTTTCAATCTCTGGAAAAAACAAGGCGTTAACTATTTTAAAGACATGTATATAAACTCTGTCTTTGCAAGCTTTGAGGACCTGTCGCATAAGTTTAATCTCCCCCGGTCTAGTCTATTCCGCTACTTTCAAATTCGTCACTTCCTTCAGCATCATGACTCAGGATTTCCAAATACGCCGTTGCTCTCAGGTATAGGAAAACTCTTGGAAACCCCAGGACATTTTAGATGATTAATCTCAACAATATATGGTCAGATAACTTCTTTAAAAAATTCAAATCTTGCAAAAATCAGGGCAGACTGGGTGGATGAGTTGGGGGAGGAACTGGTGTTGGAGGATGACATCTGGAGTGATGCTTTACAAAAAGTAAATAGCAGCTCCTCCTGTGCAAAATTGAGCATAATCCAGTTAAAAATTGTATTTCGTATCCACTACTCTAAAGCAAGACTATCGAGAATCTACCCTAATATAGAAGCCAGCTGTGACAGGTGTCATCACACTCCGGCTGACTTAACACACGTGTCCAGCTGTGTCCAGCTCTGACATCCTACTGGTCTGTCATTTTTAAAACGTTATCAAAGGCTCTCAGAATTGATCTTCAACCCAATGCAGCCATGGCTATATTTGGCACTACAGAAAGAAGACAGTCTACTCTGAGGAAACCACATAAACATATTATTGCTTTTACAACACTACTAGCACGTAGAAGGATTTTATTACACTGGAAGTCAAATAGACCACCTTAAGTGTCTCTTTGGTTTACTGATTTATTGCAATTCATGCAGCTAGAGAAGATTAAATATGCTCTTAAGGGGTCCAGAAGCAAATTTTTGTCTGTGTGGGGCCCGGTGTTGGCATACGTTGATGAACTCAACACTGTTCCCGGTTAGTCGCTTTCAGCAGCTCTGTTATATATATATTCTTTTTATTTCTTTCCTTCTTTTTTTTTGGTTACACATGTTAAGGTCACAAAGCCTTAGTGGTACATACTTGCTCATATCAATTGACAGAATAATTCATTTCATATTTTCGGTGGGACGTCCTGTATGTTCTGGGAGGTGGGAATGGGTTATGTTGGGGAGGGAAAAAAAAAAAAAAAAGACAAAATTGGAGCATTGTTTGAATAATCTTTTAGCATTTGCCTTTGTTTTTGTACATGTTCTGTTTGTTTTTGTACATGTTCTGTGCTCAATAAAAATATTAAAAATAAAATCTGCTTTATGGTAGCCCTACCCCTCACTTCTATGTATATACTTAATTGTAATAGTCTGTCTTGAAATATTGGTACCAAAATGAAACATGTAATGAGAAAAAGTTCGAACCCAGCGCCTTGTGGAACACCATATTATTGTGTTCTGTGTTTATATTAAAAAATGACATGAATGCTCCTTTTCTGGCGTTGTTGTCCATATTAGGAATATAGTTCATCCAGCAATTCCTGGGCTTAAAATCAGGAAATAATCAACCATAGAAAAAGTATATAAGGTATAAAAAAAAGTGATTGATAGGGCTCTTTAAACTGGATGAACCACATAACCAGGACACTTTCAGGTAGCTACTCAGTCTACAGTGAGCAGTGTGTGAGGTTTCATGAGAATTCTGCTTTGCCTACATTTTTGGTTCTTAAATAAAATTGACTGACTTAAGAGAACCTGTCAGAGCAAATAGTTACAGGAATGGTGGAAAATTGTGTAGGTTCAATATTCGGCAGGTGGTTGAGAGTAATTTCTAGCTGTGTGTTGTTGTCAAGCTTTGAAACGAGTGTTTCTGTACACAGGAGTGAGAGTCTGAGCGCAGAAAGTCGCTCAGTTCAGACCAGCCCAAGTTACCGGCTAATGAAGTCCCGCAGCGAATCGGACCTCTCCCAGCCAGAGTCAGACGAGGAGGGATACAGTTTGGTAAAGCGAACACACAACTTCCTCGCTCTGTTCTGTCATGACCTTCTCTGTTGTGAAACAAAAACTAGACCTGGCCCTGTCTTTACCTTTCAGAGTGGAAGGAGAAACGTTGACCTGGACTTGGGGTTCTCTCATAAAAAGAGAGGTAACAATCACCTGACAAACGGTGGTTTGTCCAGGTCCAATCCAGGTTCTTCCTTGTTCATGTTACTCTTATCTCTCTTCACTCTTCTGTTGATAGTGTATTTGTTGCTTTTGGGACACTTGAATCCCAAACACAGGAGAAGCACCAAGCAAGTAAACAATGGCATGTTTCTTCTTTGGTGGACTCCTCTGCAGACATATCGCCCCGCTCCCTCGTTCATTTGTCATTATGAAGCCCTTTAGATTAAAGCTCCTATCTTTAGACATAGGTGTCAGGGTTTTATTAATACACATGCAGCTAATCGATACTTTCGTACTTGTCTCAGAGAAATTTGGTATAAAAGTTAAAGGTATGACATGAAGAAAATAACCTTAGATGTGCTTTATGATTATGCTTAAAAAAACTGTATGCTTTTTTTTCTCATAATTTAACAGAATGGGTAAAAAGAGGAAATCAGCTTTCTCTTGTGATGATCATAAATCAACATATGTGATACATGCATCATTAGTCTTTTCTGGAACAACGAAAATACCCTAACAGTACCCCCTAACAATATGTATGTATATGTTTGTATATATGTATATGTGTGTATATGTATGTATATGTGTATATATATATATATATGTATGTATGTGTGTATATATATATATATATATGTATGTATGTGTATATATATATGTATATGTATGTATGTGTGTATATATATGTATATGTATGTATGTGTATATATATATATATATATATGTATGTATGTGTATATATATATATATATATGTATGTATGTGTGTATATATATATATGTATATGTATGTATGTGTGTATATATATATATGTATATGTATGTATGTGTGTATATATATATATGTATATGTATGTATGTGTGTATATATATGTATATGTATGTATGTGTATATATATATGTATATGTATGTATGTGTATATATATATGTATATGTATGTATGTGTATATATATATGTATATGTATGTATGTGTATATATATATGTATATGTATGTATGTGTATATGTATATGTATGTATGTGTATATATATGTATATGTATGTATATGTATATATATA
>CM026197.1:182096-269280 GCA_014839995.1 Xenentodon cancila | reverse complement strand
GGTCTACAGCAGCAGATCCAGATGAAGCTGTGTTGAAGACCAGCTGCTCCAGTCTGGTCCTGCAGCTGCAGCTGTGACTACTGGTCCTGACACACTAAAGTTTACACCAACTAGATGTTTTACTGAACACAAACGTTTGAAGTTTGGTTTTAAAGGTGGAGGTGGTGGTGTCAGCCTCCCACCACTAACCAGAGACCAGAAAGGTGTGGGAGCCGTCTTACTGTCTTACAATTGGAGCTGTCCCACCTCAACTGAAGACATCAAATTTGTAAGAAAATAAAGAAGAGCTCAAAATTTTAAGATGTTTGCTAAAATGAAAAATAAATATTTTATTTAAAAGAATCTTTAGAACTGAATCAAACTTGTAATTATACTGAAAAACCTTGGATTTGTTTTAGTTTAGTGGTTTTTATAAAGTTTTATAAACTTTGTTTGAAACTTGAGACGCATCTGTTTGACCTGGGAGCTCCCGTCAGAACATCTCCATTCTCAAGTAACCGTCTGTAAACCTTCAAACTCTTTTAACACGTATTCACAGTCTCAGCTCTGGCAGAGTTGGCACTCCATCTCACAGGCGTGTTTTATTTCCAGCTGCGGTTGGAGGCGCTCCACCAGATTGTGGTGTTGATCTCGGGGATGGAGGAAAAAGGCAGCCAGCTGGGGAATGCCGATCGATCCGGCAGCACCTTCCAGTCCTCGTCCCTGCTCACCTCTGTCAGGCTGCAATTCCTGGCCGGATGCTTCGGCCTGGGCACCGTGGGCTCTGGAGGCCTGAAGAGAGAGAGTGTGCAGCTCCATCACTACCAGGTACCAGGCTGCTGACTTAAAGGGATTCCCCACTGATGGGACTGGAATCTGAATTTCCTGGAATTGTTTTTGTTGCTGCAGGATGGAATAAGAGCAGCTAAGAGGAGTCTGCAGATGGAGATCCAGACAGCCGTTCATAAAATCTATCAGCAGCTGTCAGTGACGCTGGAGAGAGCCCTACAGGCCAACAAACACCACATAGGTACCACCAGCTTCTTCTGATCATCTGCACCACTGGGTTCTCTGATCAGCTGAGAAGTTTCAGGTCATTTAAATAGTGTTTTACTGATCAGGAATATAGAAATATCTGTTCCTGGCCAGCTCTGAAGATGAGGTAACTCCAACCTCGGATGGATATGAATGAAAATTTAGCCAAAATGCAGAAGCAGTTTGTTGAAGAACTAAATTCATTTATGGTTCCACATTTTGTAGATTCTCCCTCAATCTTGACGCTATCATTTCCTGTCACATGAGCCAGTTTAAAAAAATCACAAGCTGTCAGATGACCTCACATTTATCTCTAAAAGACTCTGGTCTACAGAGGAATTCATGGTCCGAGAGGTGTCCAGGTCCAGACCATCATCCCTCCACCACTGTGGGTGAAAGTGGGTCTGAGATGTTGCTACTGATTTTCTCAAAACACAGTTCTGGACATTAAGACCAAACATCTCCACTTTGGTCTCATCTGTCCAGAGGACAGTCTCACAGAGGACCACTAGATTAAAGTATGACTTTACTACCCCACACTAGATTAAAGTTAATTATATATTAAACAATTGTGGACGTCCTTGTTGACCTTTTGGATGTTAAGTTGGCAGTTTTATCCAAAACAGACTTTTAACTGTTTATTTTGGATTTAGGAAATAAAATAAAATAATCTCCATTTTCATCCTCTCTGATATTCAGGCATAAACGCCATTAAACAAATGAGAATTCATACTCTTCCAGTGTTTAAAAGTGTCTGTCCTGTAGAACTGATACTCAACAGCCATTGGCTTATCTGTGCTTGAGGGGCGGAGCTTGCGGGTAGATCAGTTCCTCAGAAAGCAGACACCGGCTACTTGGTTTTCAGTCTCTGCCTCTGGTGCCTCTGCCTCTTGTTCAGTAATTAGTCAAACAGTGTAACATGCTGGGTGTTCATGGTTAAATTCACTCAAAAAAAAAAAAAAATCATCTTCTCTAAAATTATGTTTCAATATATAAAATCTTAGACCTGAAAGAAGCTGGCCTGTTTTTTAAATATGATTATACATGCTGGAGATCAACATTTGTGACATAATGACAGCTTTAACTCAGAGGTTGAGTTGGCAGCTTCACCTGTAGTTGCATGTATGTTTTGGATCTTCTCATGCTCATAATCTTTTTCTTCCAATGTAGAAGCTCAGCAGCGTCTCCTGCTGGTGACAGTGTTCGCTCTGAGCGTTCGTTACCAGCCTGTGGACGTTTCCTTGGCCATCTCCAGCGGGCTTCTCAGCGTGCTGTCTCAGTTGTGTGGCACTGAGACCATGCTCGGGCAGCCTCTCCAGCTCCTGCAGAAACCTGGGGTGTCCCAGCTCAGCACCGCCCTGAAGGTGGCGTCCACGCGGCTCCTGCAGATCCTGGCCATCAGCACTGGGTAAGACCCCTCCTGAACAAGGAATGGAGCCATTAAGGGGTGTTGAAGCTTTTAAAGATCACGTTGCTTTTTTTTTTGTTTTTTTTGTTTGTTTGTTTTTTGTTTTTTTTTTCAAAAGTTTTAAAATTTAACTTTGGATTTAGATTTTTTTGAAAGTGTTAAATGCTTTTCATGGGAAATACAGCTCAGGAATTGATAAAATTCTGTTTTTGAAATTTTCTAATGCAGTTTTTTGGAACTTAGTTATGACGGGGTCTTTCTTTGTGTTTATGATCACATCAGCAGGTTATTTTCTTTCCAGTCTCCATTTATCCTCCTGTTTTCATCAAACAGAAGGTCAAAGAAAATTTCAATGAGCAGTGGGAAATTGTAACACCTGAATCACATGACAGATGACCTGAAATAAGCCTGCATGACCTGCATGGCCTGCATGATGTCGACATCTATCTTGCGCGATGTACGGTTCTAGTTTGTCTGACGTTGGCATCTATCCTGCGTGACGTCGGGTTCTAGTTTGTTCGACGTTGGCATCTATCCTGCGTCACGTCGGGTTGTAGTTTGTTCGACGTTGGCATCTATCCTGCGTGATGTCGGGTTGTAGTTTTTTCGACGTTGGCATCTATCCTGCGGGACGTCGGGTTCTAGTTTGTTCGACGTTGGCATCTATCCTGCGGGACGTCGGGTTCTAGTTTGTTCGACGTTGGCATCTATCCTGCGTGACGTCGGGTTCTAGTTTGTTCGACGTTGGCATCTATCCTGCGGGCCATCGGGTTCTAGTTTGTTCGACGTTGGCACATATCTGCGTGATGTCGGGTTCTAGTTTGTTCGACGTTGGCATCTATCCTGCGGGACGTTGGGTTCTAGTTTGTTCGACGTTGACATCTATCCTGCGTGATGTCGGGTTGTAGTTTTTTTGACTTGGGCATCTATCCTGCGGGACGTCGGGTTCTAGTTTGTTCGACGTTTGGCATCTATCCTGCGGGACGTTGGGTTCTAGTTTGTTCGACGTTGGCATCTATCCTGCGAGACGTTGGGTTCTAGTTTGTTCGACGTTGGCATCTATCCTGCGTGACGTCGGGTTGTAGTTTGTTCGACGTTGGCATCTATCCTACGTGATGTCTGGTTCTAGTTTGTTCGACATTGGCATCTATCCTGCGGGACGTTGGGTTCTAGTTTGTTCGACGTTGGCATCTATCCTGCGTGACGTCGGGTTCTAGTTAGTTCGACGTTGGCATCTATCCTGCGTGACGTCGGGTTGTAGTTTGTTCGACGTTGGCACATATCTGCGTGATGTCGGGTTCTAGTTTGTTCGACGTTTGGCATCTATCCTGCGTGACGTCGGGTTCTAGTTTGTTCGACGTTGGCATCTATCTTGGGTGACGTCGGGTTCTAGTTTGTTCGACGTTGGCATCTATCCTGCGCATCGTTGGGTTCTAGTTTGTTCGACGTTGGCATCTATCCTGCGGGACGTCGGGTTCTAGTTTGTTCGACGTTGGCATCTATCCTGCGGGACGTCGGGTTCTAGTTTGTTCGACGTTGGCATCTATCCTGCGTGACGTCGGGTTCTAGTTTGTTCGACGTTGGCATCTATCCTGCGGGACATCGGGTTCTAGTTTGTTCGACGTTGGCACATATCTGCGTGATGTCGGGTTCTAGTTTGTTCGACGTTGGCATCTATCCTGCGGGACGTTGGGTTCTAGTTTGTTCGACGTTGGCATCTATCCTGCGTGATGTCGGGTTGTAGTTTTTTCGACTTGGGCATCTATCCTGCGGGACGTCGGGTTCTAGTTTGTTCGACGTTGGCATCTATCCTGCGGGACGTTGGGTTCTAGTTTGTTCGACGTTGGCATCTATCCTGCGAGACGTTGGGTTCTAGTTAGTTCGACGTTGGCACATATCTGCGTGATGTCGGGTTCTAGTTAGTTCGACGTTGGCATCTATCCTGCGGGACGTTGGGTTCTAGTTTGTTCGACGTTGGCATCTATACTGCGTGATGTCGGGTTGTAGTTTTTTCGACTTGGGCATCTATACTGCGGGACGTCGGGTTCTAGTTTGTTCGACGATGGCATCTATCCTGCGGGACGTTGGGTTCTAGTTTGTTCGACGTTGGCATCTATCCTGCGAGACGTTGGGTTCTAGTTTGTTCGACGTTGGCATCTATCCTGCGAGACGTTGGGTTCTAGTTAGTTCGACGTTGGCACATATCTGCGTGATGTCGGGTTCTAGTTAGTTCGACGTTGGCATCTATCCTGCGGGACGTTGGGTTCTAGTTTGTTCGACGTTGGCATCTATACTGCGGGACGTCGGGTTCTAGTTTGTTCGACGATGGCATCTATCCTGCGGGACATTAGGTTCTAGTTTGTTCGACGTTGGCATCTATCCTGCGAGACGTTGGGTTCTAGTTTGTTCGACGTTGGCATCTATCCTGCGTGATGTCGGGTTGTAGTTTTTTCGACTTGGGCATCTATCCTGCGGGACGTTGGGTTCTAGTTTGTTCGACGTTGGCATCTATCCTGCGTGATGTCGGGTTGTAGTTTGTTCGACGTCGTTCTCTGGTTTCTTCCCCTGTAAATTCTCCAGATGTGTTGCAACCCTAGCTTGATACAGCTGTTTCCTGTTTGCAGGACGTATGCAGACAAGCTGAGTTCGAAGGTGGTCCAGTCGCTGCTGGACCTTCTCTGCAGTCAGCTGAAGAACCTGCTGAGTCAGGCTGGAGCTGGTCATGCGTCTGCTGGGAAAGACGAGGATGGAGCTGAGTCTGAGAAGAAAGACTTCAGAAGTGAGACTCCTTTCATAGTGTTTTTTTTTTTCTCTTTTTAAGTGTTTAACAGCTAAGACAAACTTGAAAAAGAACATTTGTGAGTATTTTTGGTTGTTTATAAATGATTCTTATATTTAAGTAATGCATGCGTGGAGCAACTTTTCCACGCGTTCCCACAGACGCGCTGAATGAAGTGCGTCCTCCGTATGCTGAATCGTGGACTCTGACCATCTGTCCATATCTCTTCAGGTTTGGTGCGGAAGCAGCACACGGCGGAGCTGCACCTTGGTGACTTCTTAGTCTTCCTCCGGAGGGTGGTTTCCTCCAAGGCTATCCAGTCCAAGATGGCGTCACCTAAATGGACTGAAGTGCTGCTCAACATCGCTGCTCAGAAGTGCTGCTCAGGTCAGACTTGTTAACGTGGTGACAGAGGTAAACACACAGGCCTTATTCATAAAAATACACAGATATGTTGACTCCTGCTGTGTTGAGAGTAGGTATTCCTTTGGTGGGAAACCTGAGGACTCGCCTGCTCGCTCTTCACGTCCTGGAGGCCGTCCTGCCCGCTGGTGAGGCCAGCATGGAGGATGACCAGATGACACAGGTATCTGCTCAGTAGTTCAGTACACATCCTCGGTTAAGAGATGGATGTTGTAACAGGTTGTCCTTTAGGTGGTGGAGCGGCTGTTCTTGCTGCTGTCGGACTGCATGTGGGAAGCTCCCGTCACTCAGGCCAAGCACACCATCCAGATGAAGGAAAAAGTCCAGGTGCTCAAGCTGCAGGTGTGCAGCTGAAACAAAAGTCCTTTTTTTTGTGTGTGTGTCTGTTTGTAAAGCTGACGGTCTCTCTGGTCCACAGGGAGATGCAGAAGAGGAAGATGAGAACCTTCCCATCCAGGAAGTGTCCTTTGACCCAGAGAAGGCCCAGTGCTGCGTGGTGGAGAACAGTCAGGGGCTGACGCACGGCAGTGGGGGAAAGGGCTACGGCCTGGCCTCCACAGGAATCTCCTCCGGATGCTACCAGTGGAAGGTTGCCATACAGTCACCACTTAAAGATTCACTCAGCTAGAGAGGTGGAGCCTCTGAGCAAACCACCGTTTCCCTTCTCCCACAGTTTTACATCGTGAAGGAGAATCGAGGTAATGAGGGCACCTGCGTGGGCGTCTCACGATGGCCGGTGCACGACTTTAACCACCGCACCACATCAGATATGTGGCTGTACCGAGCGTACAGCGGGAATCTCTACCACAACGGCGAGCAGACACTGACGCTGAGCAGCTTCACACAGGGAGACTTCATCACCTGTGTCCTGGACATGGAGGCCAGAACCATCTCGTTTGGGAAGAATGGAGAGGTAAGAGTTTGGTATCGTCTGGCGCCTGTGGCCAAGCTCTCTGTTGACTCACTTTATGGATTGAATAAACTTTTCCAGTTTCTTGTCAGCCCTGCAACGGCTCTTTCTGGATTTGTAGAGGAGCTTGTTTGATAAATGCAAATTCCCATTATTCTTTTTATTTATTTTTTTTACCAGAAGCCTGTTTTTAAATGTGTTTTAGAAATAATCAAGCATGACCAAAGTGTTTTAGAGGCAAAAACCAAATTCAATTCAATTTTATTTATATAGCGTCTATTACAACACAAGTTGTCTCCAGGATCTTTCCAGAGACCAGAACATGACCCCCGATCAATTATTACATAAACAACGACAGGAAAAACTCCCCTAGTGGAAGAAACACCTTAAACCAAACAGTGGCAGGAAAAACTCCCCTTTAAGAGGGAAGAAACCTGGACCAGGACCTGGATCATGAGGGGGGACCCTCCTGCCGAAGGCCAGCCGGGTAGAGCAAGAAATAAGAAAGAATAGAGACATAGAGACACCGTCAAAGGTACAAAAGACCAGATCCATCAGTACAATTATCCATCAGTGGAGAAGGACTTTCAGTTGGTTCTGAGAAGATTCTGGCAAACCGTAAGTCAGGGGCTGTAGCTTTAATGCTCAAACAACTGCTCGGGACAGGATAAAAGAATTGAGCGGTCAACCAAATCAAAACTGTTGTTAAATATAAAAACACTAAAACAGAAATTTCCTGCACCTGCAGATGATGGATCATTAAAACCTCTTAAACCCAGACTGAAACATTTCAGGAAAACTAAATGCATCTAGAACAGTTTGCAGTTGATTAAAAGAACTTTCTCCAGACTTTAGATTAAAATGGGAGTTAAAAATAGGATAAAGATTGAAGAGAACTGAAAAATCGATGCTCTTTTTTAAACATATCATATTTTATGATCCCTTTGTGTTGTTGCTGGGTGGATGTTTTAACTGCTGTCATGTGACTCTGCAGGAGCCTAAGCTGGCCTTTGAAGATGTGGATGCTGCCGAGCTGTACCCCTGTGTGATGTTCTACAGCAGTAATCCTGGAGAGAAGGTCAGAGGAAGCTGCTGCTGTCAGACACATTAAAAACATCAGTAGATGTTAAATGTTGTTTTATTACAATAAACAGTGGCTGGAAAAGAAGCATCCAAACCACATGGAGTTGACTGGTTTTCCTCATTCATTTTCCATAAAATCTTGTCTCCACTGGTAATTTGTTCCTTCCTGGAGAACAGTCTGGGCTGAGATGTCTTTGTGTGAGGAGAGGACAAGGCCAGTCTGTGTTTTTGTGGAGAGTGCAGTGATCATGAAGGGGTGTAAACCTTTACGATGGAGTTTGTAAGGCAAGTGTGGACCCCAGATAACCTTGTAGAACAAGAATTGAGACTGGAAGATGGAAATTCACAATATTATAATGTCTCTGTCTTTATTGGACACATCCATGAGACAGTCACAGTTCTGGAGATGAAAATAAGTGAACCCTTGAAGCTCCTTCAGTGGCAGTGACGTCAACAAGGTCTTCAGAGATCTTCTTTCAGTGTGGCATTCTTCACATGGTCAAACTTTGTTTGTCTTTTATTGAGAGTATCTCCAACCACACTTCAAAACTCATTTAACTGGACTTCGGATGTTCTAACTACTGGCTTGCCAGAATTGTCTTCCACTCAAGTAATTAGTGTGTTGGTTCACTTACCTTTCCTCCAAAACAGTAGATGTTTAATGGTTGTGTTCAATAACATTAGGAGAAATTATGAAGATTTGTGTGTTATCAGCATAAGTGCAATGTTATTCAGACTTGATGAAGATCACATTATGTAGAAAATTAATGCAGAAGATCAGTAAATTTCAAAGGGTTCACATGTCTTCTTTCCACACGTTTAGCTCTGATTAAAAGTTCCTGACATTTTATTCTTAGGCTGAACATGTTTGGTCTGCAGGGCTGTGTTGGAGGGATCCAGGTGTACCCCACCACTCTGTGATTCCTCACAATTAGGACATTTTTGTTTTTGGTCTCCAGGTTAAGATCTGCGACATGCAGATGAGGGGAACACCACGGGACCTCTTACCTGGTGATCCAGTCTGCAGCCCCATGGCCACCGTGCTGGCCGAGGCCACCACGCAACTGATCCGTATCTTGCATCGCACTGACCACTGGACCCATCGCATCAACAAGGCCATAATTGAACGGCTTCACAAGATCAAGCCTTGCTTCAGGGAGTCAGCTGGTGGCTCCAGCAGCACCGGGGGCCAGAGGCTGAAAAAGAGCCGCTCGGTCCAGAGCCGTGAGGATGCCCAGAGAGAAGGCCAGGAAACAACGGTGAGGATGGAGGAGGAGAAGGGCCGCCACGGACGGCAGCATGGGCTGGGCGAGCTGTCAGAGCACAGCCTGAAAACGCTCTGCATAGATGTGTGGCCGGTCCTGGCCGTGATCGGAGGGACCGACGCAGGACTCCGGGTGGGCGGCAGATGTGTCCACAAGCAGACGGGCAGGCACGCCACGCTGCTCGGTGTGGTGAAGGAAGGCAGTACCTCAGCCAAGGTGCAGTGGGATGAAGCAGAGATCACCATCAGGTATGGGATAGAATGCCCCGCTCTGAATCCTGCAAAGATTCAGCAGGATCTTTGTAGGATTACCTCACAGGAAAAGCAGGAAAAGTTCAGGCTTGTAATGACTGTACAAAATTTTGAACACAGAAGAAGAAGAGATCCCTCACCAACACACCAATCGGTCTGATGGATGTGATGGAGATGGGAGGGATCTGTGGCAAGTTCGGGTCATTAGACATTTTTAGCACTAGGAGGTCTAGGAGAGGTAGGAGGGCACAAGGAGAAACAAAGGGGTTTTAGCTGGAAGTGGGACTAGATCACAGAGCCACCTCTGGTTGTCCTGGTGATGGACAGGTGAGGCCAGACAGGAGTCATCATGGACTTTGATGTGTGCAGATGGGATCTGTAGTAAGAGCAAGGATCAGCTGAAAAACACCTGCACAGGTGGAGATTTGAGATGAAGAGTGAAGATCAGAGGAGGCAGGACAGAATAGAGATTTTTTTGGGTGGATGTTAAATCAATTTTATAGATAAAACTATTAATTTTTTGTGCTCTGCAGGTAAACATTGTCATGGCATTGTCATTAGACTGTTGGAGCAGCTCTGGAGCTCCAACCTGACACAAAATGCACCACTTTAGTTAACGGCTTCGACTGTCTGGCGCTGCTCGCTGATTGGTTGACGGCTTCAACCGTAAACACACATTGTATATCGTTATTTGGGTGATTCTCATGAAGACCATCACGCTGACATCAAAATATTTTGTGTCCTGTTTCAGTAACTAACTTTAGTGACTAAGCTAGAATGTGAACTTTTTTTTTTTTTTAATTATTGTACAAAAGTTTATTAGGAAGACAATTTTTGAAGGTTTGTTTATTTGTTTCTTTCATTTCAAATAAAGCAACTCTCATTGTCAGATGTAACATAACGCAGTTACATTTCTCAAATAGTTTTATTGTTATGAAGAAATTATTCAAAGCACCACTCGTGGATAATAGTTAAGGAACATATTATGATAAAATGAAGAAATCAGTGTCTCTGAGAGAACAAAAAACATTTAAAAATCTGGGCATTTTCATGGATAACTGTATTAAAAGTCTGTTCCGGAGATGAGAATTTATGTTGTGGTAGCAAAAATGATTCAACTTAATTAACTAACTGACAAGAGATTAAAGCAAAAACAAACAATGAAAGCCCAGTCATTGATCTCAACACCTGAGTTGTGGTTTGCCACGACAGTAAAAATGCACCAGAAGATTGACAGGCAGGTCATTCAGGGGCTTCCTTGAAGTACTTTGCCCAAATTTCAGGCACGATGCAGAAAGACCAGAAGACATGGTAGGTGTTGGTTTTTGGATGACTTCCTTCAGTGATTCTCCATTCTAGTAATCGGTAAAATACCAAAATTGTTTGATCCAAAAGTCTGGCTTGCTTAAGGAAGTGTGCATGCACAGTTCTGATGCAAAGAACAGACTGATGCAAATCAGAGAATCGGACTGTGTTCCATCTACAAACGTACGTCTCCATCAAGTGGGCTTTTTGCAGGAAGTGCACTACAAACCTGTGCATTGTTGGGAAAAATGTGTTGCGGTAAGACATGGAGTGAGGACGAGATAGAAGTGTGGTCAGACAAAAATATAACACAACTGCTGGTTCACGCTCTCAAGAACAATGACGTTACAAACTAAATTGCAGGGGAGTAGTGCTGAGTTAACCAACAAATGAGCGAGGTGGTTGGTCCCCTATCAAACTAAGTCCTGATCGAGTTGAGTCCCCAGTCAAACCAAGTACTGGAGCAAACCAAATTCCCCCATTAAATCTGAGTCCTTGATTAAACCTGAGACCTCTATGCATGCATAAACTGAACAAGATTGGCCCAACACTGAACCCTGTGGGACACCATAGCAGACCCTCGTCTGTACTGAAGAAACCTCATGAACATGAACAAACTGGAATCTATCAGACAGATCTGATTTAAACCAACCTGGAGCTGTCCCATTAATCCCAACATGCCAACTAACTACAGGTCTAGATCATGAACTAGGCTTGATTGGCAGATAGATTTCCAGATTGCCTGCATACAAATGAAAGGAGACATTATGATGGGGAATAATTGATCCTTATGGCAGCATGCGTAATAAAAATAGGACAGGGCCCAAAATGTATCCCTGTGGCACACCAGAAGTCAAAGGTGCTGAGGATGAGGAGAGATCTGATTTAAACCAACCTAGAGCTGTCCCTTTAATCCCAACAACATACTCTAGCCTCTGCAGGAAAATGTTATGATCTATACTATCAAAACAGCACTGAGGTCCAGCAGAACCAGTATGGACACTAATCCATTATCTGAGGTGCAGCAGAACCAGTATGGACACTAATCCATTATCTGAGGTCCAGCAGAACCAGTATGGACACTAATCCATTATCTGAGGTCCAGCAGAACCAGTATGGACCCTAATCCATTATCTGAGGTCCAGCAGAACCAGTATGGACACTAATCCATTATCTGAGGTCCAGCAGAACCAGTATGGACACTAATCCATTATCTGAGGTGCAGCAGAACCAGTATGGACACTAATCCATTATCTGAGGTGCAGCAGAACCAGTATGGACACTAATCCATCATCTGAGGTCCAGCAGAACCAGTATGGACACTAATCCATTATCTGAGGTCCAGCAGAACCAGTATGGACACTAAACCAGTATCTGAGGCCATAAGAAGGTCATTCAAGACTGGAACCAGTGCTGTTTCTGTGCTATGATTAGAGGTAAGATTGGGCCTAAAAAATCCAGCCCGACCCGACCCAGGCCCGCGGGTATTAAAGCCCGACCCAGCCCAAGCCCGAAACAAACCCGAAATGTCATATTTTATTTGTTGGGTTTCGGGAGGAGGAGGTGATTTATGCTAACAAATTAAAGCCTTTTGTAACGAAATCTAAGTTTAACAAGACTTGATAAACATTTACATCTTTTATATTTCTGTCTGCAGAGGTTACATTAACCGACAATATGCCATCACTGATGGATTTTTTTAAGAGTTGACGGGGGAAAATGTCAGGTTTAAATGTCTTTTTGCTCTCGTATGAAAGCAAAGCGCCATGTTGACGACATTCAGCGACGCCAACGCAAGTTTCTGGAGCATTTTACATTATCAAGTTGAAGCTTTTCCATACCTCACTCTTCCCGGTGTGTGTTTGCTGTTTAAGTTCCCCTGTCTTTAGTTTATCCTCGACTTCTTGCTGCTCCATATTCAGGGACACCGAGTCAAAATAGACGCGGACTTGTGGAGGTGAAGATTATTAAAAGGGGGGTGTTCATAGTATAGTAGTTAAATAGCAATTACCTTACAGCGCCTTCTCTGTTTTATCCAAATGATTTATTTTATAACAAGTATTCCTTAGTTTAGTATCCACATTCCTGACTGAAAAATTTCAATTAGATCATTTCTATACAAATGGTCACACAGCTGCTGCAACGACCTTTTCCAGAATTTTAGAGATAAATGGAAGGTTGGAAATCGGTGGATAATTAGCTAAAATGTCTGGGTCAAGAGACGGTTTTTAAGTAATGGTTTGATTAACTTTAAAAACCAGTGGTATATCCTAAGACCAGGGACAAGTTGATCTGGTTTCTGAAGCTCATAAAGTCTTCACTACTGAGAGCTGCAGGGATGCATGACTCAACAGAGTTGTGGCTCTTTGTCAGCCTGGCTACAGTGCTGAACAGAAAACGAGGGTTGATTTTATTATCCTCTAACAGCGAATAATACACTGTTTTAGCTTTGAAAAAGCCTTTTAAATATACTATTAGACTATCTTTCCATGTACGATAAGGATCTACAGACCTACAGGAGTATCACTTTCTTTCAATATATTCCAGAATGGTCCTTGTTCTGGACATCCCATTTTCCAGAACTCACTTAGTTCTGGAAGTTCTTTTTTTCCAGAATGGTCCTTGTTCTAGTCCTTCTTTGTACAACATAGATCCTTGTTCCGGTCCTTCTCTGTACCAGAACGGTCCTTGTTCTAGATGTTCTCTGTTCCAGAACAGTCTGTGTTCCGGTCCTTCTCTGTACCAGATGAGGCCTGTTCTGGATGTTTTAGTTTTAGGTTGTGGTTCCTGATGTTTTCTGTAATAGAATGGACCTTATTCTGGACATTCTCTAAACATAAAGCTGAGTTTAGTGTCTGAATGTTTCTGTTTGGCTCGTTTCTCTCTGATGCCTTTGAGCTTCTTTTTTCCTGCTATGAATTCCCATGGTCTCATCTCTCAGCCAGTCTGAACCGGTTCTTCTACATCATCATGAATCCATCACTCTGTTTTCTTGCATCAATCCCACTCAATGCATCTTTTTAGTTGTCTTGCATGTTGTGCTCTTTCTCTCCTGCCCTTTCCCTCACTTTGTGTTTCCTTCCCTTGTCTCTTTTCACTCTCCACTTCCTTCTATTAAAGCTTCCCAACTTTCTGGTCGCCTAGTGACACTCCGCTGTACAACCTGGAGCCCTGTGAGCCTCTGCCATTCGACGTTGGACGTCTTCATGGCCTCACCGCGTCACTGCTGTTGGACCTCACCTACTTGACCAGCATCCATGAGGAGGCTGCCGCAAAGCTCAGTGCCAGACGCCATGAAAAAAAGCACCGCAATGCAGCCTCGACTGGGCATGAGCCCTCTGGCAACGAGGACAAGGCAGACAATGAGGGCCACAACCGTAATGACCAGAAAGATCACACAGGAGCCTCATCTGGAACCACTGCAGTTATTGCCACCTCTGACCTACGAGTGTCGCATAGCCTGGACGAGGTGAAGGTCCATGCAACGCCCAACTCGAAGTCTGAGAACGAGATCTCCTCTGTCACCAGTAACGATGGGAATGAGAGCCTTTTCACAGCAGCTCCTCATACCGCTGCTGAGGTGAACAGGAAGAAAGGTCACGAATCTGCCACCCGGTGTCACGAGCCCCCGTGCATCGCTGCTCAGTCGGAAGTCCATGCTGTGCAGCTGTCATACCTCTACCTGGGAGCCATGAAGGCCCTCAGCGCTCTTCTCAGCTGCAGCAAATACGCAGAGCTGCTGCTCATACCAAAGGTACTGCAGCTTCACTCAACATCTTACACAACTTTGACCTTTTTACACACACATAAGCTCAAGTTCATTCAGGTGTAAGAATACCAACTGTAGCATCCCAGAATGTGTACGTGACATAGCTGCACGTTAAATAGCTCCTCATGGATAAAAGCCTGACAGGAGTGAGTAGTGTTGTTTGAAAGATTGTGATATTTAGGACACTGTATCAGAAAAGTGACATGCAAGACCACCAAGCAGCCACTACATGGCAGATACCACAAACCAAATTCAGAGCTAAAGCACATTCTCAAAAAGTGTCTCTTAGTGGAAGTGGCCATGAAACAGTAAGGCAGCAATACCTGTTTCTTCTTATAACAATTACTTTGGGAATAGATGACGTATGGAGAGAGAAAGTATGAAGCTTTGAGTTTGGGATCAATCATTAAGGGGTTTGTTTACTTTTATATGACCTTCAACCTGGGAGAGACGAGTCCAGCTGAAGTTGGACCTTTCCTGATGTTTAGGTGTTGAAACTTGAAAATTCTACCAACACTGAAAAAATGTACAATTGGAATGTTGATGGTCTTCTTGAAACGCTTGAATCTATTTAGAGACTTATTTAAAGATTTACATTTCTTGACTGTCCTTCAGGCTTACTCAACTCAACTCAACTTTATTTATAAAGCACTTTAAAAACAACACAGTTGACCAAAGTGCTAAACACAAACATGGGCTCAGAGAAAAACATTAAAAAAAATTTTAAACGTGTAAAACAAATGTAAACATAAAAGCATAAAAAAATGAAACGATAAGATAAAACATTAAAACTCACTAAAACTGATTTAAAAGCCAAAGTGAAATAGTATGTTTTAAGGGAGGATTTAAAAACGGGAAGTGAGTCGGTCTGCCTGATGTGTGAAGGCAGCTCGTTTTGACACATAAACTGAAACGGTCGCCTCGAAGCTTCCTCTGAGTCTTAGACACGACTAACAATCACTGATCTGAGACCTGAGGGAGTGTGAAGGAGGAAACGGCTAAAGCAGGTCAGACAGGTACTTTGGAGCGAGACCACGGAGACATTTAAAGACAAAATCATTTTAAAATCAATGTGTAAACAAACCAGGATCAATGAAGTGATGCTAAAATTTGAGTCATGTGCCCTTGTTTTCTTGCACCGATTTAAAAGTTGAATGAAGATGATGGAGATTACCATTATATACATTTTGTCGATTTACATCTCCTGGAAGCTTTGTCTGTGTACAATATGAGGATTTGCTGTGAAATATATGTTTAATAATGATAATATGAACAATACATATTATTAAAAGACACTTTTCGGAGCACTCAAGAACAACTTACAGAGAAACATTTAATAGTAAAAATCACAATAGAGCCATATGGTCTTGACTTTAGACCCCAACCTCTGAAGCCCTGACTGTGAAGCCCCCCCACCTCTGGCGCCCCGATTTGTGGAGCCCTGACCTGTGGAGACCCGACCTCTGGTGCCCTGACCTATGGAACCTCGACCTCTGGTGCCCCGACATGTGGAACCTTGACCTCTGGCGCCCCGACCTGTGAAGACCCGATCAATGGCGCCCCGACTTGTGGAGACCCGACCTCTGGCGCCCCGATCTGTGGAACCTCGACCTCTGAAGACCCGACCTCTGGCGCCCCGAACTGTGGAACCTCGACCTCTGGCGCCCCGATCTGTGGACCCTCGACCTGTGGAGACCCGACATGTGGAACCTCAATCTCTGGCGCCCCGACCTGTGGAGACCCGACCTCTGGCGCCCCGATCTGTGTAACCTCGACCTCTGAAGACCCGACCTCTGGCACCCCGAACTGTGGAACCTCGACCTCTGGCGCCCCGATCTGTGGAACCTCGACCTCTGGCGCCCCGATCTGTGGAACCTCGACCTCTGGCGCCCCGATCTGTGGAACCTCGACCTCTGGCGCCCCGATCTGTGGAACCTCGACCTCTGGCGCCCCGATCTGTGGAGACCCGACTTCTGGCGCCCCGACCTGTGGAGACCCGATCTGTGGACCCTCGACCTCTGGCGCCCCGACCTGTGGAGCCCTGACCTGTGGAGACCCGATCTGTGGAACCTCGACCTCTGGCGCACTGGTCAGCACTGTTGCCTCACAGCAAGAAGCTTCCTGGTTCGATTCCCGGCCCGGCGGGAGTCTTTCTGTGTGGAGTTTGCATGTTCTCCCTATGCTTGCATGGGTTCCCTCCGGGTACTCTGGCTTCTTTCCACAGTCCAAAAAACATGCACGTTAGGTTGATTTGTTATTATGAATTTCCCGTAGGTGTGAGTGTGAGCGTGTGTGGTTGTTTGTGTCTGTATGTGGCACTTTAGTCTGGCGACTTGTGCAGGTAGACCCTTGCCTCTCTCCTGTAATGAGACCCCTGTGACCCTGCAAAGGTTAAAAAGGGTATGAAAGATGGATGGATGGAAAACATCAAAGTACTTACAGTGTCTAAACAATCTCTACTTTTGCATTCAGCAGGTATACATGCATGTAGAGTGACTGACTGCGTTTAACCGTTTAGGGAACATGATTAAATTAGCGTCTGTTGCAAACTAAATGCATTTTTGGGTTGGATCAGTTATGATAACTTGTTGACTCCTCTAACATCCAGGTGTCGCCAGAGGCCGGCGCCAGTGGCCACAACGCTGATCTGAATGCCGGGAGCTGTGTGAGTACTGCCTCACCGGTGTGTCAGGAGGAGGCAGAGATGCGGGCGGCACTGCAGTTCCTCATGCGACACATGGTGAAGCGGGCCGTGATGCGCTCTCCTATCAAGAGAGCCTTGGGCCTTGCAGACCTAGAGAGAGCGCAGTCCATGATCTACAAGCTGGTGGTGAACGGACTGCAGGACGAGGCCTCCGGATGCAAGAACAAACCTGGTAATCTGCACTGTGTCCAGTCAGAAACCCACTGCAACTGACAATAACAGCCTGTAACGTTCTCACCATACTTGCTTATCTAACATAAATTAAGCCAAAAACTGAGAATTTAAGCAGTTCTCCCATGTGTCAGTCATTCTTTCCTGTACCACTTTACTGGCATCTTACATGGTTGTGGAGAAGTTCTGGTCTGGTTTTCTTCCCAATGTTGCTTCAGGTCATTAAGGTTTCTGGACATTCAGTTCTCCACAGCTCTCTGAAAGTCCCACCACAGCATCTCAACCAGGTTCAGGTCTGGACTTTTACCAGGTCATTCCAGAACCTTTATTCTTTTATTTTTCATCATTGTGATGTTGTGCTGTTTTTGGGATCATTATCTGTCAGACAGATGTCCTCACATTTGTCTCAACTCTGGTCTACAGAGAGGTTCATGGTCCATTCAGTGACAGACAGGTCTCTTGAAGGTTTTCCACTTGTGAATAGTGTTTCTCTTGTTGAGCATTCAGCTCCAGAGGGTCAAGAAATGGGGGCTTAATGAAATAATGACATGAAGGAAAAAGTCAGTTCTGTCGTCGTGTGTCCCTCAGGGGTGAGAACTGAGCCCGAAGGAGAAGGGGAGGCCCCAGAGGGGGAGCCGTTGGCGCAGACCCCTGTTACCACCAGCCCCTCGGCCTCCAGCACCACCTCATTCATGAGCTCCTCGTTGGAGGACACCACCACCGCTACCACGCCTGTCACCGACACCGAGACTGTTCCTGTGACTGAGTCTCCGGGGGTCATGCCCCTCAGCCTCCTGAGGTGAGAGCAGACGGCCGCCTCTCAGAGCGTCTGTCCATCGCCAAACCTTTTACTTCATTTATCGTCAGTTATTTGTTGTGGCAGGCAAATGTTCTCCAGCTACCCAACCACCACACTGGTTCCGACACGCAGAGCCCAGACTCCTCCCGTGTCGTCTCTGCCCACGTCTCCATCAGACGAAGTGGGACGCAGGCAGAGCCTCACCTCGCCTGACTCGCAGCCCAGCAGACCACAGAACCGAGCCGGCACTTGTGAGTACATGCGTGTGAAAGAAAAAGCCTTAAAGCAGTACAGTTCAGATTTAACTGATTTAACTCGTCTTCCTGCAGCGTTGTCGGACCCCAGCAGCAGACTGTCCACCTCTCCTCCTCCACCCGCCATCGCTGTGCCGCTGTTGGAGATGGGCTTCTCCCTACGCCAAATCACCAAAGCGCTGGAGGCCACTGGTCAGTCCACATCCAGTCTCCTCCACTTCTGACCTTCAGTCTATCTTCAGACATCTAAAAATAACACCAGGCAGTGGGCGGGCCTCCAAATTGAACTCGAACTCAGCAGAGACGACATTAAAACCATCCACACTGTCACATGCGACACAGACACACAGCCAGGAGACATCATAAAACATGTTCTTCAGCTTCATACAGTGTTTCTCAGTAAAGGTTTGTTTTCTGAGTGGAGGACATGACGGGCCAGATAAAACTCTCTGAGCTCGTCTGAGAGCAGATGGTCCTTTATGAATCAGACCGGCCATGTTGGTCTTCAGATGAGGTTCCTACATCTGGCCATCATGTCCTACCTGAGGAAACTCCAGCAGTGTGATGGAGTGAAAAACGTCTCTTAGCTGCAGACGAGCATAAAAAACTGTCCACATGAAACCTCCAGTTGGTCTCCAGGTACCTGTATATTCCCACCTGGTCAATACATGTGTCATGTGACCACAGGACTGTGATGTGGTGTGAATGTCAAACTGAGAGCTCCAAGCAGTGTTCCTGCTTTTCACCTCTGTTCTCGTCAGTCAGCAGTCGTTGATTGGTCCCTAAATGTGTTGTTGTAGGAGCACGAGGGGAAGCAGATGCTCAGAACATCACTGTGCTGGCCATGTGGATGATCGAACACCCATCTGCAGAGGATGACCACGACGAGCCTCACCCCAGAGGAGGCGGCGTCCGCAGCAATGGGTCAGACTCTTGTCCAGGTGTAACATCCTCTGCTGGAGGCAAATCTGCGGAGAGGAGCTCGTACCTGTGCTCACCTGGAGACGTGACCAGTGCAGATGCTGCAGAAATGGAGGAGGGCTACAGCGAGAGGTACAGCTGGACATCTGAGAGCAAACACACAGTCAAAATGTTGAGGACTGTGACATGAGTTAGGACATGTCTGTCGTCGACGACGGCTCCGTTTACAAAGAGACAGAAGTCACACCTGTACGTAGCTTCTTCTTGGGGAGGAGGTCCTGGGACGGGAAAACCTGGGGAGCTCTGCTCCTACAATGGATCCTTTGTAGTAGCAGTTAGAAGTTATTTGAAGGATTCGGAAAAAAAAACGGTGTCTTGCTCCACTTCAGTCATTGAGAGTGTTTCTGTGTTCTCCATAGTGCTGAAGGTCTGGAGCAGGAAGGGGCGTCGGCCTCCAGCGGCACCCCCATCAGAGGTCGCCCCTCAGCTGGGAGGAAGCATCGCTTTGACCTGGCTGCACGCACGCTGCTGGCTCGCGCTGGTGAGAACATCCAACAAACCCATCTTCCACCTTTAGCATGTTTTCCCTTGCAGTCGCCAGCTGACGTAGAACTTCCTGTCCCCCTCAGCTGGGCTGTACCGCTCGGTCCAGGCCCACCACAGCCAAACACGTCGGGAGGTCTCGTCCCATCAGCAGCAGCAAGACCCCGGCACCCTCTATGACTTCAACCTGGATGAAGAGCTGGAGATGGACCTGGATGAGGAGACCATGGAGGCCATGTTCGGCCAGGACCTGGCCAGCGACTCCGACATTCTGGGAATGTGGATCCCGGAGGTACTGGACTGGCCAACATGGGTGTGTGTGACTTTACGCTACTGCTAAGAGCTACATCCCCCTTCCTGCTCCTTACCTTCCCACATCACCTGTCAATCACAGCAGATTCACACCTGCACGCTGACGGCCTCACTGGTTGATTACAATGGCACAAACTGAAAAATAAAGTAGATACATGTGGCTTCAAATTCACTGATGCAGTCAGTCATGTCTCATACCAGGTAACGCTGCATGGTCATGTCATCATAGCTCTAAAGCATCTTCCTCTTGTGTGTCGTGTAATTGGGTGTGTGATGTCACACCTCGCAGCACGTGTGTGAGACGGACGATCGAGATGAAGTGGTGGTGTGCGAGCTGTGTGAAGCCAATGTGGCCAACTTCAACCAACACATGAAGAAGAGCCACCCGGGCTGCGGGCGCAGCGCCAATCGGCAGGGTTACCGCAGTAACGGCTCCTACGTGGACGGCTGGTTCGGAGGGGAATGTGGGTCCGGAAACCCGTACTACCTGCTGTGTGGAGGCTGCAGAGAGAAGTACCTGGCCATTAAGAGCAAAGCCAAAGTTCCCATCGTGGAGAGGTACGCTGTCCTGCTGGCGTCTAGATGTTTGTGTTTGGTCTTCTCCAGGACAGTAATGTATACTGGCTGAAAACCACTTCAAGGGGTTGAGAAGAGGTATGATCCGGGTTCAGACCTGCGGATCCAGACCTGGGGATGATCTACCAACCACTGGGGTCTGCGACGTGGTCAAATCAGACTATATTAAACCACAAAATTATGCATTATTAGAGATGTAGTTGAAATCACTTTATCTACTAAGCAATTTTATCAAACTTGAATTCTGTGCTGCAAATTATGAAAGAGAGCAGAGTCATTGTTAGTTTGAAAACAAGACTACGATTGAAAGGGATCAAATCTGAAACCAGGATAGACAGATTCAAAGTCAATTAAATTTTATTTATATCATTACAGCACAAGTTGTCTCCATACGTCAAGTTCTTTTTTGTACAAGTTAGGGTTTTGTTCTGGATGTTCTCTGTACCAGAACGGTCCTTGTTGTGGACTTCCTATATTCCCTTCTAATCAATTTTATTTATTATAGCGTCTATTACAACACGGGTTGTCCCCAGGATCAGAACATGACACACAATCAATTATTACTTTAAGAAAGAAGAAACCTGGACCAGCTGCTCCAGTCTGGTCCTGCAGCTGCAGCTGTGACTACTGGTCCTGACACACTAAAGTTTACACCAACTAGATGTTTTACTGAACACAAACGTTTGAAGTTTGGTTTTAAAGGTGGAGGTGGTGTCAGCCTCCTTCACCCAAACTGGAAGTTGGTTCCATAGTGATGGTTCCTGATAGCAGAAGACCCGTCCTCCAGATCTACATCTGGATCTTCTACGAACTAGAAGTTGAATTGGATTCTGAATTTTCCGGGGAGCCGATGGAGGGAAGTGAACACTGGAGAGACGTGGTCTCTTGTTGGTTCCTGTCAGCACTCGCGCTTCTGCATTTTGGATCAGCTGGAGGATCTGTAGAGAATTACTTGGACATCCAGATGATAAAACTGCAATCTGGTCGAGAAAATAATGTTAGTTATCATCATAGCTTAGCAAATAGCTGAGCTAAACTAAAACAGTTAGCTGATGGTAAAATAGGGGTTGGGCGGAGTCACCTCTGCCAACGTGGTCACCACCTGAGCTTGTACAGTTAGGCTTCAGAACCACTCTGCAGAACCCAGTAGGTGACGTCAGAGAAGGGTCTGTTGTCTTGTACAGCGGGCACCTGTGTCCAGGTGTGACCCTGCTGCTGTCTGCAGCTCTGCGTCCTGCAGCGTTTCATGTTGCCTTGCAGCTGATTGGTTCATGCTGTGTTTTGTGTTCAGGTACAAAGGCCAGGCTCCTGACCTCCTGGGGAAGCAGGACAGCGTTTATGAAGGTAATGTCTAACCATCCCCTGGACTGATGTTGATGCATTGTAGGTGTTGTACTAATGAAGTCCATCCTGCTGCAGAGGACTGGGACATGCTGGATGTGGATGAAGACGAGAAACTGACAGGGGAGGAAGAGTTTGAGCTCTTGGCTGGCCCGTTGGGTCTGAGCGAGCGCAGGATCGTCCCAGAGCCGGTCCAGTTCCCAGACAGTGACCCGCTGGGAGCCTCTGTTGCCATGGTGACAGCCACCAACAGTATGGAGGAGACCCTTCTGCAAATCGGTACCATTGTTAATGTCTGTCCAATGAGGAGTTCATTATTTATGTCTTGGCAACAAACTGACCACATCTTCATCTCCAGGTTGTCAGACATCTGTGGACAAGAGTTCTTCGGGCCGCGTCACCCTTGGAGAGCAAGCCGCAGCTCTGCAGAACCCTCACGACCGGGTGATGGCGCTTCGGAGGGTGACGGCTGCAGCACAGGTGCTGCTGGCCAGAACCATGGTGATGAGAGCGCTGTCACTGCTGTCTGTCAGGTAGAGTTCAAGAGCAAATCAGCGCTGTAGGTGTCTACAGGGACACTGAGGGGATTTCAGCTAAAGCACCACATCAACCAAACTTGTAGAATTAATTGAAGGAGAATTCTGAAGCTGTATAAGTCTCTTACTGCATTACTTTGCCTTTCAAAGCAACTTGGTCTTCATTTAAGTTCAAAACGTGTACGTCTGTCTTTACTGAGCACTTGAGGTAAAATTAAGGTTCTCCTTAGAGTTACCAGCTGGTTGAAGCTCCTTCGGCAGCAGTGACGTCAACAAGATCTTCCAGGATTTGGATCAGAGCTGCTCAACGTTCAGGAGGACTTCTGGATCTGTCTTCTTTGCAGAACTGCCTTAGACACATTTATTGGATGGTGTGATCAGCTCTCTGGAGCTCATTCCACAGCGTCTCTGTGGGGTTCAGGTCTGGACTGGCTGGACAACTCCTGAGGGTGGATGTAGTGCTTCTGAAGACATTCTGTGGTGGTTTTACTTCCATGTTTAGGTTCATCGCTTGGCTGCATCACATCGCCACACTTCTATTGAGCTTCAGCTGGTGGGCAGACACTGACAATATGTGGAGGATGTTCTTCATAGACTTCCTGCATGTTCAGTAACTTCTCTAAGGTCGACTCATGAACAGAGATGTTTCCAGTGTCAGTGATGTCTTCAAACCTTCAGCTGTTCCTTGTAGGTTCTTCTTGACCTCATTGAGGATTCTTCGTTGTGTCTTTGGAGTCATCTTGGCTGGACGTCCCCTTCTAGGGAGAGGATCCACTAAACTGTCTCCACTTCTAGACACTTTGTCTAACTATGACTTTGAATAGATTTCCAACCTGATCAGGGGTCAATGAGGAATGTTTCACATAATCGCCCTTTATCAATGAGAGTTTCTCCACACCACACCTCCAAACTCATTTTTAACTGAACTCTAGGTGTCCATCTACTGATTCCATTCAGCTTTAGTTGAAGTCATCCATCGGAGGGTTCACCGACTTTTTCTGCAGAACTGTGAATGTTTGATGGTTGTTTTATTAACAAGTGTTCACCTACTTCCTCTTGCTATGAAAGCCAATTAAGAGCCATGTTTAGCTTATTTCCTGTGAAGTTAGGTAAAGGATTCTGTAGTCACACTTAACTTTTTAGTACCACCTGAAATCCAAATGTCTTATTAACGCTTAAACAGAACCAGAACCTTAAAGCTCCCTCTCCTGCTTTCACAGCGGATCCAGCTGCAGCCTCGCCGCAGGTCTCGACTCTCTCGGCTTGACCGACATCAGGACTCTGGTCAGGCTCATGTGCTTGGCGGCGGCGGGTCGGGCCGGTCTCTCTACCAGCCCTGCGGCAGGCTCGGACCACACCGAAAGACCCCGCGGGGCCACCAAGGCCAGCAAACCCATCTCCTGCCTGGCATACCTGAGCACAGCCGTGGGCTGCCTGGCCTCCAATAGTCCCAATGCCGCCAAGCTGCTGGTGCAGCTCTGCACACAGGTACAAGACCTGAGAAAAGCCTACAGGGCCTTTCTAGGCCGACGAGCTGAAGGTTACAACGCTAACTGGGCTAAAGCTCACGACGCTAACTGAGCTAAAGGTGACGACGCTAACTGGGCTAATGCTCACGACACTAACTGAGCTAAAGGTGACGACGCTAACTGGGCTAAAGCTCACGACGCTAACTGAGCTAAAGGTTACAAAGCTAACTGGGCTAAAGCTCACGATGCTAACTGAGCTAAAAGTGACGACGCTAACTGGGCTAATGCTCACGACACTAACTGAGCTAAAGGTGACGACGCTAACTGGGATAATGGTCACGACACTAACTGAGCTAAAGGTTACAAAGCTAACTGGGCTAAAGCTCACGATGCTAACTGGGCTAAAGGTGACGACGCTAACTGGGCTAATGCTCACGACACTAACTGAGCTAAAGGTGACGACGCTAACTGGGCTAAAGCTCACGACGCTAACTGGGCTAAAGGAATAACACCAAGGTTTCTCAGTTTTACTGTGAGGCCTTCAACACCATCTAATCCCTTCCTAAGCTGTTTGGACCACAAACAACAACCTCTGTTTTTTTTTTTTTTTTTTTTTTGCATTACCATTCTTGTCAGTATGGACATCGTGCACACGATGTCTGTACGATACACACCGAAATTGGACTTCTGCTTTTAACCCATCAACTAGTTTCACTAGTGAGCAGTGGGCTGCCAGCATCAGCGCCCAGGGAGCAATTGGGAGTTAAGGAACCTGGGTCCTCCACGCCCAAGCCCACCACTGTAACCACTAGGCCACCACTCCCTTTTATCAGAATTCAGTAGCAAAAAATTTGTCATCCAGTCCTTGATGTTCTTAAGACACATCTGAAGTTTGTCTAATGGTTCTGTTTCATCTGGCTTCATAGACAGATACAGCTGCGTATCATCAGCATAACAATAAACATTAATGCAGTGGTTCCGGATAATACTTCCCAAGGGCTGCATGTAAAAACTGAACAGGATTGGCCCTAGCACTGAACCCTGCGGGACACCATAGCAGACCCTCGTCTGTACTGAAGAGACCTCATGAACATGAACAAACTGGAATCTATCAGACAGATCTGATTTAAACCAATCTAGAGCTGTCCCTTTAATCCCAACAACATACTCTAGTCTCTGCAGTAAAATGCTGTGATCTATAGTATCAAAACAGCACTGAGGTCCAGCAGAACCAGTATGGACACTAACCCATTATCTGAGGACCAGCAGAACCAGTATGGACACTAATCTATTATTTGAGGTCCAGCAGAACCAATATGGACACTAATCCATTATCAGAGGCCATAAGAAGGTCATTGGAGACTGGAACCAGTGCTGTTTCTGTGCTATGATGCATCTGAACCATGACTGAAAAACTTCAAATAGATCATTTCTATGCAAATGGTCACACAGCTGCTGCAACGACCTTTTCCAGAATTTTAGAGATAAATGGAGGGTTGGAAATCGGTCTATAATTAGATAAAATGTCTGGGTCAAGAGAGGGTTTTTTAAGTAATGGTTTGATTACTGCGACTTTAAAAGCCTGTGCTAAAGAAGAAGAATAGAAGCTCATAAAGTCTTCACTACTGAGAGCTGCAGGGATGCACGGCTCAACAGAGTTGTGGCTCTTTGTCAGCCTGGCTACACCGCTGAACAGAAAACGTGGGTTATTTTTATTATCCTCTATTAACACTGAATAATAGGCTGTTCTAGCTTTGCGAAGTGCTTTTTTATACACTATTAGACTCTTTCCATGCATAATAAATATCTACAGACCTACTAGAGTACCACTTTCTTTCCATTTTACGCACTTTCTGTTTTAACATACGAATATGGGAGTTAAACCAGGGAGTTAAGCTCCTACGGTTAGAGACCCTCTTTCTCAAAGGGGCAACTACATCTAAAGCTGAGTGCAACACATCTGCAGTGCTACCGACAAGGAAATCAACGTCTGCAGAGGTAGAACCGAGGTCACAGCCCTCAACTGCTTCACCATGTTCCTCTGTATGAAGATGCAGAACAATGGCCTCCCTAAATTTAGTAACAGCTTTATCGGATAGACATCTGCTAAATTAATTCCTCCTATTATGCGTAACGTTGACAATGTTGAATTCAAACGTTATTAAATAGTGGTCGGATAGGAGGGAGTTTACATGCGACACTAACAGATTATCAAGTTCGCGTCGGTTCGTTAACTTTTTGTAAAATCCCCATCGATTCTAGAAGAGAATCAAAAGCCAACTTAAGACTGTCGTTGTCAACATTCATATGAATGTTAAAGTCGCCCACTATGATGACTTTATCTGTACTGATCAATAAACTAGATAAGAAATCTGAGAACTCAGACAGAAACTCCAGATAAGCTCCAGCAGGAGGCCGGTAAACTACCACCAACAAGACTGGCTTCTTTGATTTCCAGCTCGGCAGTTTTAAACTAAGCGTGAGGCTTTCAAACGTATTATAATCGCATTTAGGTTTGGATTTTATTGTAAGACTGGAGTCGTAGATCGCCGCTACTCCTCCACCTCGACCTGTGATTCGAGGAATATGATAATTAAAGTAACCGGACGGCGTCGATTCATTTAAACTAACAAACTCTTCCTCTTGGAGCCACGTTTCTGTTAAGCAGAAAATGTCACTCCGGGTCTCAGTAATTAGATCGTTTACTAATAGAGACTTGGAGCTTAAAGATCGTATATTTAGTAATCCGCATCTAATTGTTTGGTCTTTAGTTCGCACTAAATGCGTATTTGTTTTTATTTTTACGAGGTTATTTTGATTAACGCCTCTATTACGTCGCGCTTGGTGAACATTTGGAGGACGGGGAATCGATACTAAATCTATTTTATTTGGCACCTCGTTAGAATCTCCAATTACATCGTTTACTTCTAAATTTTTATTGGCGGGCGATAGTCCTGGAGAAGCAGCAGAGAAGCTTGTAAGACTGCAGCTCTGTATCCCGGCCTGGACCCTGGATTGTCAGGGGGAGGATCTAATAATATCAGCCAGATTTCTAGAAATCAGAGCTGCACCATCCCGGGTGGGATGAATGCCGTCTCTTCTAATCAGACCAGGTATTCCCCAAAATGTCTGCCAATTCTCAATAAAGGCCACGTTGTTCTGTTTAATTTTCCTCCAGAACCTGATCTCTGCAGCCACCGGCATGAACCTAACCACTGTGGATGACCCCATCCAGAGGAAGTTCCTGCCTAGTTTCCTGCGCGGCGTGGCCGAGGAGAACAAGCTCATCACATCACCAAACTTTGTGGTGACACAAGCTCTGGTGGCGCTGCTGGCCGACAAGGGTGCCAGACTCAGACCTGCATACGACAAGGCAGACTTGGAGAAACGAGGTTTGTAGACAGGAGCAGCAGCAGGAGAAGACCCAGTTCCAGGATTCTTCCTGTCGCTGTCACAGTCATCTGTTACAATGTGTCTTGGCTTCTTTCTCAGAGATGTCAGTTTTGTTCTGTTGTTGTGGTGTTTTTGAGAGACGTGTGGTCGTTGGGGATAGTTTTCTCTTTGTTCATTCAGGTCACGATTTGGGTTTTCTGTGCCTTCTGTTTTTTATGTCTTTTTCCACCATTGTTCCCTCTTACTCACCGGGTCTCCTTGTGTTTCGTGTCGAGCAGGTCTAATTGCGCATTTGTATGCCCATCCTTCCCATAATCCCTCCGCTGTAGGCCCTCTGGAGCTGGCCAACGCTCTGGCGGCCTGCTGCCTGTCATCGAGGCTGTCCTCACAGCACCGCCAGTGGGCAGCGCAGCAGCTGGTGCGCACACTGGCTGCCCACGACCGTGACAACCAGAGCCGTCCGCAGACCTTCGCCGACATGGCAGGGGACCTGCGAAAGTGCTCCTTCATGAAGCTGGAGGCCCACCAGAGTAGGGTGAGCATTCTTCTGCCTCATGTTATTGTTGAAACCGGTGCTGCTTTTGTACACATTTTTACATTTTGCTTGCTGCTGTGTGAAAAACAGGTGATCACATGTGATTGGTGCAGTAAGAAAGGCCTGCTGGCGACCAGCGGAAGTGATGGGACAGTCCGAATGTGGAACGTTACCAAGAACCAGTACACCCTGCAGCAGACCTGTGTCTTCAACAAGGAGTAAGCTTTCTCAGTTCAAAGCAGCACAGGACAGAATGCAGGATTCGGCTGCTACTTTTATTCCAAATATTATCATCACCAAACAGTATCATCTCAAGAAGGCCAGTTTAATTGAGCTGAAGAAAATGTTATACCTGTATTCCCACCAGGGTTGGAATCCCTGCCGAGTGTGGATGTGAAGAGTTTCTGCCACATAAGATGTGGATGGGGCTGGTCAGCGATTGTTTGAGTGTTCATAGCAATGTCTCATCTATCTGAGCATATCAGTAATTGATAAGTAGAAAGTAACATACACATGGTGGCTCCTAAATGCTTTGGAAGAGTTGTTCAGAGTGAACCTCCTCCAAAGATTTAACTTAAGTTTGTTAAAAAATGTAAGAAAGAAGTGCGGACCATCTTGAACATTTCAGGACTGTAGAGCATGTTGGAAAACATCTCAACTTTAGCCTTGTCTCACTTCCTTCTTGTTCTTTGCTCTGTTCTTTCCTCAGTGACGGGTCTTCAGAGGAGGGAATGTCTGGTCTGGGCTCTCCCAGCGATCCTAGCCTGTCTCCTCTGGCCTGGAGTGTGACTGGAAAATATCTGGCCTCGGCCATGGAGAAGATGGTCAACATCTGGCAAGTTAATGGTAAGCTGTCAAGCTGCACTGCAGTCATCCAGGAGGGATTTTCTTTTCCAGGATTGAGATGTTGAGCTTGTCTTATCAGCAGCTGGCTGAGGTTTTCTTGGTCTTGAAGAGTAAAACATGTGGGTTGGGATGTTGATCAGATCTGGGCACAATTTACGGATGCTACAGTTTGTTCCTTACGCATCTAACACAGAAAGCAGACATCTGTTTTTGGGGTCATAGACTGAGGTGTTTCCTCCTCTGAAGGGGGTCGAGGACTTCTGGACATCCAGCCTCACTGGGTGTCGGCACTGGCGTGGCCCGAAGAGGAGGCAGAGTCGCTGTGGTGCGGGGAGCCCAAAGACATGCTACTGGTGGGACGGATGGACGGGTCGCTGGGCCTCATTGAGGTTCTGGATACTTCCAGTATGAGTCGCAGCGAGCTAGAGCACTGCTACAGGAAAGATGGTGAGAACTCTTCAGACTGTCCTCCATGTTGCTGCTGCATGACGTCACATCTGACAGATCATCTCCTCTGGCAGTGGCAGTGATGGACATCGCCTGGTACAGTGAGGACAGGCCTTTTGCTGTGGGCTACGGAGATGGGAAGCTGCTGATAGGATCCAAAGAGCCTCTAGAAAAAGGAGCCGTTGTCGTCATTGATGCTCATAAAGTAAGCTGATGGTGCCGGTGGGCTCAGGGTTCCATTTATCCAGGAACCTTGTTTGAAACCCTCTGTTTTTCAGGAGTCTGTGACCAGTATGAAGTGGAGCCCCACCGGTCACATGTTGCTGACTTGTGCCAAAGAGGAAACGGTGAAGCTGTGGGCTTCGGACTCATGCTCCGACTCAGGTCCAGGGTCTGGCTGGCGCTGCCTGCAGAGTCTTCGTCACCCGTCCCTGGTCAATGGCGCCGCCTGGTGTGGCTTAGCTGGATGCGGCCCGATGGCCCTCAGCATGTTCGCCGTGTACGTAGACCAAAAACACCCAATACCATAAACTCTAGAGTAGGACCAACATCTGTCCAAAATATCACCAGATTTGTTGCTTGTCTTGTGTAAGATGGGGAAAAAAAAAGACAAACAGTCAAAGCAGTTTAAGAATCCCCAAAATCTGAGAGACTGTCCCTGAAGGAGCACATCGACAGGCTCTGAGTGAACTTTACACTCAGTGTTGGGGTCCCAGAAGTGAAAAATCCATAAACCTCATCAATAAATATTAAATATCATAACAGCTCAATTTTAAGGTTTCTTCAAAATTGCTGGAAAATGCTGGAAGTAAATAGCTGTGGAGGAATCGACGTTTCCTCATTCTCCTATCAGTCTGTTAGATTCTTTATGTAAATTCAATTCAATTTTATTTATTTAGCGTCTATTACAACACAAGTTGTCTCCAGGATCTTTCCAGAGACCAGAACATGACCCCCGAGCAATTATTACATAAACAACGGCAGGTAAAAACTCCCCTTTAAGAGTGAAGAAACCTGGATCAGGACCTGGATCATAAGGGGGAAGAAACCTGGACCAGGACCAGGATCATGAGGGGGGACCCTCCTGCCGAAGACCAGCCGGGTAGAGCAAGAAATAAGAAAGAATAGAGACATAGAGACACCGTCAAAGGTACAAGACAGGATACAATAGTAACTATCATCAGTAGTCCAATTAGACTTCTGTGAATATGGGTGATATATGGATAGACGGTGATCCAAGGGGATGAGGACTGCAGGTCGGGGTGTCAGCAAGTATCCAACAGACATCCATAC
Source organism: Xenentodon cancila (assembly GCA_014839995.1). Lineage (NCBI taxonomy): Eukaryota > Metazoa > Chordata > Actinopteri > Beloniformes > Belonidae > Xenentodon > Xenentodon cancila. The sequence continues at coordinate 238,933 of CM026197.1, read as the reverse complement.
AGACAGGTGGAGGCAGACACTGGGATGGTCAGAGGTGGTACTGCAGGTCAGCAAGCAGCTCCTGAGGCTCTGGTCTGCAGAACATGTATGTCCTCCAGATCTACATCTGGATCTTCTAGGAACTACGAGTAAACCTGCACCCTGAGAACGGAGAACTCTGTTAGGAACATATGGGACTATCAGGTCTTGCAAATATTGCGGTTCTAGGCCATTTTGGACTTTATACGCAAGTAATAAAACATTGAATTGGATTCTGAGTTTTCCGGGGAGCCAATGGAGGGAAGCTAAAACTGGAGAGACGTGGTCTCTCTTGTTGGTTCCTGTCAGCACTCGTGCTGCTGCATTTTGGATCATCTGGAGGATCTTCAGAGAATTACTTGGACATCCAGCCAACAACACGTTACAGTAATCTAGTCTAGAAGATACGAACGCATGAATTAGTTTTCCAGCATCACTCTGGGAGAGGATGCTCCTGATCTTTGTGATATTACGGAAGTGGAAAAACGCAGTTTTACAAACCTGATTAATCTGCTGTTTAAATGACAAATCCTGATCGAATATAACGCCAAGGTTTCGCACAGTTTTACTGGAGGCCATCGCAAGACCATCTAATCCCTTTGTAAGGTGTTTGGACCACAAACAACAACCTCTGTTTTATCAGAATTTAGAAGTAAAAAGTTTGTGGACATCCAGTCCTTGATGTCCTTAATACACACCTGAAGTTTGTCTGATGGTTCTGTTTCATCTTCATAGACAAATACAGCTGCGTATCATCAGCATAACAATGAAAATTAATGCCGTGGTTCCGGATAAAACTTCCCAAGGGCTGCATGTATACACTGAACAGGATTGGTCCTAGAACTGAACCCTGTGGGACACCATAGCAGACCCTTGTCTGTACGGAAGAAACCTCATGAACATGAACAAACTGGAATCTATCAGACAAATCTGATTTAAACCAATCTAGAGCTGTCCTTTTAATCCCAACAACATACTCTAGTCTCTGCAGTAAAATGCTGTGATCTATAGTATCAAAACAGCACTGAGGTCCAGCAGAACCAGTATGGTCACTAATCCATCATCTGAGGTCCAGCAGAACCAGTATGGACACTAATCCATCATCTGAGGTCCAGCAGAACCAGTATGGACACTAAGCCATTATTTGAGGTCCAGCAGAACCGGTATGGACACTAACTCATTATCTGAGGTCCAGCAGAACCAGTATGGACACTAATACATTATCTGAGGTCCAGCAGAACCAGTATGGACACTAACTCACTATCTGAGGTCCAGCAGAACCAGTATGGACAATAATTCATTATCTGAGGTCCAGCAGAACCAGTATGGACACTAATCCATCATCTGAGGTCCAGCAGAACCAGTATGGACACTAATCCATCATCTGAGGTCCAGCAGAACCAGTATGGACACTAATCCATCATCTGAGGTCCAGCAGAACCAGTATGGACACTAATCCATCATCTGAGGTCCAGCAGAACCAGTATGGACACTAATCCAGTATCTGAGGCCATAAGAAGGTCATTGGAGACTGGAACCAGTGCTGTTTCTGTGCTATGATGCATCTGAACCCTGACTGAAGAATTTCAAATAGATCATTTCTATACAAATGTTCACGAAGCTGCTGCAACGACCTTTTCCAGAATTTTAGAGATAAATGGAAGGTTGGAAATCTGTCTATAATTAGTTAAAATGTCTGGGTCAAGAGAGGGTTTTTTAAGTAATGGTTTGATTACTGCGACTTTAAAAGCCTGTGGCACAAACACCAAGACTAGGGACAAGTTGATCTGTTCCAGTATTGTCGGTCCAATAAGAGAGAAAACATTTTTAAGTAGTCGAGTTGGGATTGGGTCTAACAGACACGTGGATGATTTACATCCATTGACGACTGAGGTCAGCTCAGAGAGGTCAACAAGAACAAAACAGTCTAGAGTCAGGTCAGGGAGGTCTACAGGAACAAAACAGTCTAGAGTCAGGTCGGAGCATAAGGGAGTCGCTGAGGTTGAAGAAATTCCCACAGCAACTGCCGGGAGGGCCTGGCCGATTTCCTCTCTAATTTTGACAATTTTATTGCTAAAGAAGCTCATAAAGTCTTCACTACTGAGAGCTGCAGGGATGCACGGCTCAACAGAGTTGTGGCTCTTTGTCAGTCTGGCTACAGTGCTGAACAGAAAATGTGGGTTACTTTTATTATCCTCTATAAACACTGAATAATAGGCTGTTCTAGCTTTGCGAAGCGCTTTTTTATACACTATTAGACTATCTTTCCATGCATAATAAATATCTACAGACCTACTAGAGTACCACTTTCTTTCCATTTTACGCACTTTCTGTTTTAACATACGAATATGTGAGTTAAACCAGGGAGTTCAGCTCCTACGGTTAGAGACCCTCTTTCTCAAAGGAGCAACTACATCTAAAGCTGTATGCAACACATCTGCAGTGCTACCGACAAGGAAATCAACGTCTGCAGAGGTAGAACCGAGGTCACAGCCCTCAACTGCTTCACTATGTTCCTCTGTAAGAAGATTAAAAGCAATGGCCTCCCTAAATTTAGTGATAGCTTTATCGGATAGACACCTGCTAAATTAATTCCTCCTATTATGCGTAACGTTGACAATGTTGAATTCAAACGTTATTAAATAGTGGTCGGATAGGAGGGAGTTTACATGTGACAAATTTAAACAGGAAAGTTTGATTTTATTTGAAGGAAAAAGTTTAAGAAAATAAATCGAAGTATCTCATGAGTATGGTTGACGGGATAAAATAGTAACTGAGCCATCTGGGATTTCATCCGGCACTGTGGTGTTCCTCACATGCAGGATGAATAAACTCGAACCTCCACGCTCTGGAACTGGAAGCGTGGAAGACCTCCTGCAGCACTTCAAGAACGTTCAAGAACTCTGAATAGAATTTCTGCTCTGGACCAGTTTCTGAGTCATTCTGCTTTTCAGATGCTGCCAGAACGGCCTCATCTCCATCTGGACCGTTCCTCAGGACATCTTCAGCTTCTCAGAATCTTCTTCCTCTGACTCAGGCAGGTGGTGGGACTGTGAGGTGAAACCGAAATCAATGGTATGTTTGTTCTTTTTATCAGTACTATTAATACTAGTACTCTTTATGGTCTCCTGGTTGACAGCAAATGGAAATCGGCATCAACTGTGTCTGGTTTAATCATCTGGGCTTTCAAAAATATCATCTGGTCCTCACCAGGTCTTAACATTAAGGACATACAATCTCTGATGACCCTCTAACCCATTCCTGCATGTGCAGGTGTTAGAGGGTCAGAAGCAGTCAGGGCTGATAGGAATTTGATTTATTGATCATTAGCAGGGATGCAGACCTGGAGAAGCCAAGACATTTGCAAAGGCCTTAGAGAAGCAACAGTTGCTGCTTCTGGAAAAGGTTATAAAACCATTTCCAAACTCTAGAGTTCAACTATCTATAGAGAAAAGTTATTCTCAAGTGGAAAACATTCAAGACAGATGTCAGTCTTCTGGGACCTGGGCACCCTTACAGTCACTGAATGGACCATGAGGTCCTCTAGAGACAAATGTAAAGACATCTGTCCGACAGATAAAGATTGGCTGAAACTGGGTCACATGACAGGAAATTTTCTCAAACACAGCAGTAGATCTACATCAGAATGATAAAAAAGACCAGACCTGAACCTGGTGAAGATGCAGTGGTAGTAAAGGTGTTACTTAGTTTTTCACACCATATCTGGCTGAATAACTGATAACCGTGTGTTGTCCATCTGGGGTTGTTTTAAGATCTTGTAACGGTCATTTGATTTTTCCTGATGCCTAAAACAAGAAATTGAAGGTCTATTTTCTTCCTCACATGATTGTACTGTATTGTAATGCGGGTTTGTATTCATTGTTCTGGTTTGAAGTTCTTCTAAGCTAAGGTTCTTATAAGTTTTCCCCAGGTGTCTTTATAGTTTTTTCACTGTGGTGTGTTGCAGTCTTCTCGATGGTCAGAAGACGGAGCTGTGTGTGTTTTCCAGTTGAAGGGCCACATCACTCCAGTCAGGACGTTGTCCTTCAGTCCTGATGGTCTGGCTCTGGCATCTGGAGGGGTTGGGGGCCTTATGAACATCTGGTCGCTGCGGGTAACACATGAGACAGACACACACACACAGACACACACAAACAGTGAAAGGATGCAGGATCTGAAGGCCTCTCCATTGTTGTCATGTCCAACAGGATGGGTCGGTGCTCCAGAGCATCGTTGCTGGTTCAGGGGCGATCCAGAACAGTGTCTGGATCCCAGATGTGGGTGTGGCTGTCTGCTCCAACAGGTCAAAGGTAAGACTATCACTTTGCTTGTTTTTCTTCATCATTTCCTTGGAAGTTTTTGTTTTCCTCCTTCTTGTTTATCTGTGTTCCTGTGGTTCGGTTTCCAGGACGTGCTGGTGGTAAACTGCTCCAGAGAGTTCATGGCGTCCAACCACGTGCTGGCCACCTGCCGCACAGCTCTGAAGAAGCAAGGTGTGGTTGGCCTCAACATGGCGCCCTGCATGAGAGCCTTTCTGGAGAGACTGCCGGTCATGCTGCAGGAGCAGTACGCCTACGAGAAGGTGCAGAGCTCCAGGATGTCATGAGGCTCCACACTCTCACAGAATGCTTTGTTCATGTGCTCAGTGTTGTGTAGCTTGAAGCGGGTTCTTTTTCAACAAACATTCCTCAGAAGTGACAGACCAGTGACACTGTTTTATTCTTCCAACTGTCATCAAGACATTCATCCATCTGGTGATGGAAAAAGTTCCAGTTTTCCATCTGGTGATGGAAAAAGTTCCAGTTTTCCATCAGGACTCTGTCCTGGTGCAGACAGGAGCCCAAACCACCCAACATTAAAGCTGATGTAAACCATCAAAAGTGGTCTTCTTATGCAAATGTTTAGAGTTTATCACCTTTTATAAGGACATTTGGCTTCATTTTCCATAAGACAGCCAATGATCCCCAAAGCTTCTCATATTTTTTTTTTTACCTCCAGGTAACAATGTTTTAAATTCAGGGCTGGGTTGCTGTCTAATCTAATCCCGTCCCCTCAGTCACCCAGTCTAGCCTGGTTCATAGTCTAATCCAGTCCAGTCTAGTTTAAACAGTCCACTTAAGCCTATCTGGTCAAGTGTAGTCCAGTCTAGTCCCATCCCCTTAATCCAGTCTAATCTGGTCTAGTCTAGTCCGATCCGCTCCAGGTCACTTATTTCAGTCTAGTCTAGTCCCATCCACTCAGTCCACTTAATCCAGTCTAGTTTATTCTAGTCCAGTTATGTTTGGTTCAGTCCAGTTTAGTTCAGTCTAGTCGATTCACTTAGTCCAATCAGATTACTAAAGGATGAAGTGAGGATTGCTATCATGTTCTTCTCTGCATCTGAAGCAACAAAAAACTCTGTTTGATCTGCAGCCTCATGTGGTCTGCGGAGAGCAGCTCGTCCATAGCCCCTACATGCAGGGCCTCGCCTCCCTGGCGGTGGGTCTTCACCTGGACCAGCTCCTGTGCCGCCCCCCTGTGCCACCTCATCTTCGACACTGCCCTCCAGAATCCGGGACCACCGTCTGGAGTGCCAGTGAATGGGCATGGCTTGACTGCTTCTCCACAACGGTCAAGACAGCCGAGGCCCTTGCTCGAGGGGCCGTCTTCCCAGAGTCCTTTTGTGTTCCTGACATGGAACTGGTGCCCAAAGACGAGATGTCTTTGCTCATGGTAAGTTCTGGCAGATTCAGCCACAGTTTTGGTGGTTCAGTGATCTCTTGTGCAGTTCATTAAGGTGCATGTGTTTGTCCAGGACAACAGTAAATGGGCAGCAGGCATGGATGAACAGATCATGTCCTGGGCCACCTCCAGACCTGAGGTAACCACCCACTGATGCCTGAAGGAACCTGTATCGGTTCTCTGCTGACTCTGCAGGTCTGTTGAATCACTTTTGTGTATTTGCAGGATTGGCATCTGGGGGGCAAGTGTGAAGTTTTCCTGTGGGGCGCAGGGCGACATGGGCAGCTGGCTGAGGCCGGCAGAAACATCCTGGTTCCGACGACGGCGCCATCCTTTTCTCAGGCACAGCAGGTGCACAAAAACAAGATGTACAGTCATTATTACTGGTGTTAACTATTTGCATTAACAGGATCAAAATGTTTCAGTGTCTGAATTTTCAGCTGATGTCACCTCCTCTCCTGCAGGTGGTTTGTGGTCAAAACTGCACCTTTGTGATCCAGCCCAACGGGACGGTGTTGGCCTGCGGAGAGGGCAGTTACGGCCGACTCGGACAGGGAAACTCGGACGACTTGCACGTCCTCACCATCATCTCGGCTCTCCAAGGCGAGGCTGTCTTCAGTCTTACTCTTTTTATTAAGAAAATGTCCCTAGTTTGTGGGGGCACTGCAAAATGTTTCCTGACATCTTTTATTTTTTTTATGACTCTTTTTGACCAACATGAACCAAGATGGTTCCAGAACTGTTTTTGTTGACGGGGAGTTGCGGCAGGTATGCGCTAGAAATTTAAGTTGGAGCCATTATTGATATTTCCACCATTCTGGCACCACCAACAGAACAAGACGATATCTTTAATCGTTTATTTTGCCTACTAAACAGCAGTGAACGCTTCATTCAGGCTTCCTCTGTTTTTCTGCCAGCTAGTTGCGCTACGCCTTGGTGACGTAGACCCTTCAGGTCTGTTGATCTGCTGCGTTGACAAAACGGCTATAATGAGAGGGGATGGTCCAGCATGTCTTGTCCAATGAGAGGTGCACTTTGTTGTGTCGGCACTGTTGCCTCACAGTAGGAAGGTTCCTGGTTCAATTCCCAGCATGAGCATTTCTGTGTGGAGGATGTGTGTTCTCCCCGTGCTTGTGCGGGTTTGAACAAAACCTGCATGTTCATTTGTTCAATTGTATGTAAATGTTTTCATGTGTCTGCTTAATGCAACAGTATAATAATAATAATGAACTGTTAGGGTTAGAGCTGCAAAAACCAATGTGGAAGCATGGATCTGGAGCAGGGTCGACGTCATTGTTGGTTCAGCTGTCGTGTCTCATTACAGTATAGGACTCGGTAGGATTCATGTGGCTTCCCTCCACTATTGGAGGCCTGCCTTGAGACGCATACTGATCTAGAACCAGTTTACCTGGTTTAACAGCTGCCAGTTTGAAAGTCGATATGCAAAGAAGTGACTAGAAACCAGAACTGGTGATCACTCTACTCTACTTCAAATCAGGTTCCTTTATGTCAGCAGATTTCTTTGGGTTTTTTTTCCTTCTAATGTTTGATGATCTGTCAGTTTTGAGTTTAAGAGGTTCCTGAACTGAACTTGTCTCTTCAGGTTTTGTGGTGACTCAGCTGGTCACATCGTGCGGCAGCGACGGTCACTCCATGGCTCTGACGGAGAGTGGCGAGGTGTTCAGCTGGGGGGACGGCGACTACGGCAAGCTGGGCCATGGTAACAGCGACCGCCAGCGTCGCCCGCGGCAGATCGAGTCGCTGCAGGGGGAAGAGGTGGTCCAGGTCAGCCTGCAGCAGCTTTTCTCTGTGGCCTAATGTCAGCTCCGATGCACATGTAACAATCTTTGTCCTCTTCAATGTCCAGATGTCCTGTGGGTTCAAACACTCTGCAGTGGTGACAGCAGACGGAAAGCTCTTGACATTTGGGAATGGTGACTACGGCAGACTAGGACTGGGAAACACCTCCAACAAGAAGCTGCCGGAGAAGGTCACAGCTCTGGAGGGGTACCAGGTGGGACAGGTGAGTATCGCTGAGCTGTTAGTGTTTCTGATGGATGAAAGAAGTTGAGAGTGGACGCTGATGTGGACCTCCTCCGCAGGTGGCCTGTGGTTTGAACCACACGTTAGTTGTCTCTACTGATGGAATGATGGTTTGGGCCTTCGGAGACGGAGACTATGGAAAACTGGGACTTGGTAACTCCACAGCCAAGTCCTCTCCTCAGGTACTGAAAGTCCTCAGCAGCACAAACACTGGAGAGTAATGCTTGCGTTGCTAACGCAGGTTTGTTGTGAATCCCTCAGAAAGTCGATGTGCTGTGTGGCATTAACATCAAGAAGGTGGCCTGTGGAACGCAGTTCTCTGTAGCTTTAACCAAAGATGGCAAAGTCTTCACGTTTGGCCAAGGTGAGCATTCCTCTATACATCTGTCATGTTTCTGTTTTCATTAAAGACACGAGCCAGGAAGAAAACCCAAACTTCAACCTGTCTCCAACACAAAGATTCACCTGTTTAACAATAAATTCTGGTGCTGCTCTACACGTACTGCTGCTTCATTACCTACATTCTGCTAGAACCAGGTTGAACCTTTTTACCTACAGACTTGCCTTAATTCTTTCTGGAATTCATTCATACAACCTTCTGGAAACGTTCTTCATAACTCTTGCTCCATCATTGAATACAACTACCTCATTGTGATGTTAAAAAAGCCAGTGTTAGATCATTTGACCTTTGTCACCTGATATCGTAGAAGATGGCTCATTATGGTCAGACGTGTTTGTGAGAATTCAATTCAATTTTATTTATATAGCGTCTATTACAACACAAGTTGTCTCTAGAATCTTTCCTGAGACCCAGAACATGACCCCCGAGCAATTATTATGTTAACAGCAGGTAAAAAACTCAGTGATGCATTTTAATGATGTTTAGTTGCTATTAAAGCAGGCTGAGAACAGAAGCCCCTACCATGATGCCACCAGCAGACTGAACAGTTGATAACACAACATTTATCAGACCCTTTTAACATTAGGGACTTATGACAGACGAATGCAGTCCAGCTACAGTCACGCACTAGATCACAAAGGAGATGCCGATAAGATGACTTTTAGGTGCACTTTTGAAGGGTGCAAGTTGAAGAGAGGTGGATTATGTTGATACAAGCCAGGAGGGATCCATGCTTTCATTTTTTCTCCAAGTTCTGACCCACCATCTGACGTAGCTGCAGAGATCAAGACTGACCAAGCCAGCCCTCTTCTCTTCTCCAGTTCTGGTCTATGTAGACCTGAGCCTCAGTTTCTGTTCTTAGCTGTTCAGAGTGGTCCTGCTGTGGTCTCCTGCTGCTATAGCTCATCGTCTTTAGGCTTCAACCAACAGTAGCTGAAGCCACTGCAGGAGTATGGAAGAGGGCAGCAGCTCCAGAAGCGAGTCCATTTCTGTCTTAAAATATTGCAAATAATACTCAAAAGTCATTTGTGACATTTGTTTACTTTTAAACGTTTATATTTTTCCCAACTTACTTCCTGGTAATGTTTTTGGATATTTCTCTTCTTCCTGTTGAAGACCGCCTGATCGGGTTGCCTGAGGGACGAGCCCGGAACCACAACCGGCCCCAGCAGGTTCCAGCCCTGGCGGGGACCCACATCACAGATGTGGCCGTGGGAGCAGAGCACACGCTGGTGCTGTCGTCCGGCGGAGAAGTCTACGCCTGGGGCAGTAATTCGGAGGGCCAGGTGACCCAATAACACTCATTAGTTAAATTCACCCAAAGACCAGATCCATCAGTAAAATTATCTGTTAAGTGGAGAACTGAGAGTTTTCTGTCCATCAGACTGGTACCTGGTTAGTTGGTGGACTACAGAGACCACTATCTAAACAGGTGTAGACAGCAGACACTGAGGTGGTCAGAGGTGGGACTGCAGGTCAGTGGATCATGTTGGTGTCCCCCTGCAGCAGGTCTACAGCAGCAGATCCAGATGAAGCTGTGTTGAAGACCAGCTGCTCCAGTCTGGTCCTGCAGCTGCAGCTGTGACTACTGGTCCTGACACACTAAAGTTTACACCAACTAGATGTTTTACTGAACACAAACGTTTGAAGTTTGGTTCTAAAGGTGGAGGTGGTGTCAGCCTCCTTCACCCAAACTGGAAGTTGGTTCCATAGTGATGGTTCCTGATAACAGAAGACCCGTCCTCCAGATCTACATCTGGATCTTCTAGGAACTACGAGTAAACCTGCACTCTGAGAGCGGAGAACTCTGTTAGGAACATGAGGAACCATCAGGTCGTGGAGAAAACCAGGAGTTTGGATGTTTAGGACTTTATACACAAGTAATAAAACATTGAATTGGATTCTGAGTTTTCCGGGGAGCCGATGGAGGGAAGTGCACACAGGAGAGACGTGCTGCTGCATGTTGGATCAGCTGGAAGACTTTCTGAGAATTACTTGAATATTAGGTGGTTCACCGTCTCCATTGAACCGTCAGAGCAAAGCTGTTGGTCTTTGGGTTCTTCTGTATTTATTTGTGGTCCACGTGACAGAACAAGGTAAAGAAGCATGTGATGAGGGATGTTTGTCAGTAACTTTTCACACACCGGGAGAATATTGATAAGGATCAGTTCCAAGGAGTGGATATATGAAGAACAGAGTTGGAGGGATTTTAGCAGATATTCAGAACATTTGGTTACAACATAAGATGACAGTGAACAGAGCTCCAGCTGTGGAGTCCAGCCACAGCTGGGACAGACGAGAATAAGGGAGTCGAGGTGATGTGGGTGGAGTCGAGTGTAACAGGTCACTTCAAGTTGCGGCCACTGTTTACTAACTAGAATGCCCTTCAAAATAAAAGTAAATTTTTAAATGACAGAAAATTCTGCTTTTACACCATGATGGCTGTCCAGCTGGGTCTGGGCCACACCAACCACGTTCGAGAACCTATGCTGGTGACAGCACTGCAGGCCAAGAACGTCCACCAGATCTCCGCTGGCCGCTGCCACAGTGCCGCATGGACAGCCCCCAGTGTACCGCCCAGAGCTCCAGGTCAGTCTCTTCAGGTACACGTCCTGCAGGAGAGGAGCTTCAGATGCTTCACATTGCTGTTTGATATTCCTCCTTCTTCTCGTTAGGCTCGTCGGTGCCTCTCCAGCTGGGCCTCCCGGTGGTGGTGCCGCCTCAGTACAGTGGGCTGAAGGAGGTGAATATTGAGGCGGTCAGGGCCCGACTCCGCCTCCTTTACCACTTCTCTGACCTCATGTACTCGTCGTGGCGGCTGCTCAACCTGAGTCCCAACAACCAGGTGAGACCAGAAGCACAACACTAAACAACACAGAAACTGCTGGAAAAAGCCAGAGACGACTCTCTGAAGGGCGACCATCTGACGGGGGCGACGTTCTGATGACACAACTCTGATGGGGTCACTGTCTGTCAAAACCACTGTCTGATGGGACTGTTTAACAGGGCGACTCTCTAGCGATGGGGAACGTCTGACGGGACTACTGTTTGACGGGGGAACGTCTGACGGGACTAATGTTTGACGGGGACTACTGTTTGACGGGGACTACTGTTTGACGGACTAATGTTTGACGGGGACTACTATTTGACGGGGGAACCTCTGATGGGACAAATGTTTGACGGGACTAATGTTTGACGGGGACTAATGTTTGACGGGACTAATGTTTGACGGAGGAATGTCTGACGGGACTACTGTTTGACGGAGGAACGTCTGACGGGACTACTGTTTGACGGGACTAATGTTTGACGGACTAATGTTTGACGGGGACTACTGTTTGACGGACTAATGTTTGACGGGGACTACTGTTTGACGGACTAATGTTTGATGGGGGGAACGTCTGATGGGAATAATGTTTGACGGGACTAATGTTTGACGGGGACTAATGTTTGACGGGGGAACGTCTGATGGGACTAATGTTTGACGGGACTAATGTTTGACGGGACTAATGTTTGACGGGACTAATGTTTGACGGGGACTAATGTTTGACGGGACTAATGTTTGACGGGACTAATGTTTGACGGGGACTAATGTTTGACGGGGGAACGTCTGATGGGACTACTGTTTGACGGGGGAACGTCTGACGGGACTACTGTTTGACGGGACTAATGTTTGACGGGGACTAATGTTTGACGGACTAATGTTTGACGGGGACTACTGTTTGACGGACTAATGTTTGATGGGGACTACTATTTGACGGGGGAACGTCTGATGGGACTAATGTTTGACGGGGACTAATGTTTGACGGACTAATGTTTGACGGGGGAACGTCTGACGGGACTAATGTTTGATGGGGACTACTATTTGACGGGGGAACGTCTGATGGGACTAATGTTTGACGGGGACTAATGTTTGACGGGGACTAATGTTTGACGGGACTAATGTTTGACGGAGGAACGTCTGACGGGACTACTGTTTGACGGGACTAATGTTTGACGGGGACTACTGTTTGACGGACTAATGTTTGACGGGGGAACGTCTGACGGGACTAATGTTTGACGGGGACTAATGTTTGACGGGGACTACTGTTTGACGGGACTAATGTTTGACGGACTAATGTTTGACGGGGACTACTGTTTGACGGACTAATGTTTGACGGGGACTACTGTTTGACGGACTAATGTTTGATGGGGGAACGTCTGATGGGAATAATGTTTGACGGGACTAATGTTTGACGGGGACTAATGTTTGACGGGGGAACGTCTGATGGGACTAATGTTTGACGGGACTAATGTTTGACGGGGACTAATGTTTGACGGGACTAATGTTTGACGGGACTAATGTTTGACGGGGACTAATGTTTGACGGGGGAACGTCTGATGGGACTACTGTTTGACGGAGGAACGTCTGACGGGACTACTGTTTGACGGGACTAATGTTTGACGGGGACTAATGTTTGACGGACTAATGTTTGACGGGGACTACTGTTTGACGGACTAATGTTTGATGGGGACTACTATTTGACGGGGGAACGTCTGATGGGACTAATGTTTGACGGGGACTAATGTTTGACGGACTAATGTTTGACGGGGGAACGTCTGACGGGACTAATGTTTGATGGGGACTACTATTTGACGGGGGAACGTCTGATGGGACTAATGTTTGACGGGGACTAATGTTTGACGGGGACTAATGTTTGACGGGACTAATGTTTGACGGAGGAACGTCTGACGGGACTACTGTTTGACGGGACTAATGTTTGACGGGGACTACTGTTTGACGGACTAATGTTTGACGGGGGAACGTCTGACGGGACTAATGTTTGACGGGGACTAATGTTTGATGGGACTAATGTTTGACGGAGGAACGTCTGACGGGACTAATGTTTGACGGGGACTAATGTTTGACGGACTAATGTTTGACGGGGACTACTGTTTGACGGACTAATGTTTGATGGGGACTACTATTTGACGGGGGAACGTCTGATGGGACTAATGTTTGACGGGGACTAATGTTTGACGGGACTAATGTTTGACGGAGGAACGTCTGACGGGACTACTGTTTGACGGGACTAATGTTTGACGGGGACTACTGTTTGACGGACTAATGTTTGACGGGGGAACGTCTGACGGGACTAATGTTTGATGGGGACTACTATTTGACGGGGGAACGTCTGATGGGACTAATGTTTGACGGGGACTAATGTTTGACGGGGACTAATGTTTGACGGGACTAATGTTTGACGGAGGAACGTCTGACGGGACTACTGTTTGACGGGACTAATGTTTGACGGGGACTACTGTTTGACGGACTAATGTTTGACGGGGGAACGTCTGACAGGACTAATGTTTGACGGGGACTAATGTTTGACGGGGACTAATGTTTGACGGGACTAATGTTTGACGGAGGAACGTCTGACGGGACTACTGTTTGACGGGACTACTGTTTGACGGGACTAATGTTTGACGGGGACTAATGTTTGACGGGGACTACTGTTTGACGGGACTAATGTTTGACGGGGACTACTGTTTGACGGGGACTACTGTTTGACGGGGACTACTGTTTGACGGACTAATGTTTGATGGGGACTACTATTTGACGGGGGAACGTCTGATGGGACTAATGTTTGACGGGGACTAATGTTTGACGGGACTAATGTTTGACGGAGGAACGTCTGACGGGACTACTGTTTGACGGGACTAATGTTTGACGGGGACTACTGTTTGACGGACTAATGTTTGACGGGGGAACGTCTGACGGGACTAATGTTTGATGGGGACTACTATTTGACGGGGGAACGTCTGATGGGACTAATGTTTGACGGGGACTAATGTTTGACGGGGACTAATGTTTGACGGGACTAATGTTTGACGGAGGAACGTCTGACGGGACTACTGTTTGACGGGACTAATGTTTGACGGGACTAATGTTTGACGGGGACTAATGTTTGACGGACTAATGTTTGACGGGGGAACGTCTGACGGGACTAATGTTTGACGGGGACTAATGTTTGACGGGGACTAATGTTTGACGGGGACTAATGTTTGACGGGACTAATGTTTGACGGAGGAACGTCTGACGGGACTACTGTTTGACGGGACTAATGTTTGACGGGACTAATGTTTGACGGGGACTAATGTTTGACGGGGACTACTGTTTGACGGGACTAATGTTTGACGGGACTAATGTTTGACGGGGACTAATGTTTGACGGGGACTAATGTTTGACGGGACTAATGTTTGACGGAGGAACGTCTGACGGGACTACTGTTTGACGGGACTAATGTTTGACGGGGACTACTGTTTGACGGACTAATGTTTGACGGGGGAACGTCTGACGGGACTAATGTTTGACGGGGACTAATGTTTGACGGGGACTAATGTTTGACGGGACTAATGTTTGACGGAGGAACGTCTGACGGGACTACTGTTTGACGGGACTAATGTTTGACGGGACTAATGTTTGACGGACTAATGTTTGACGGGGGAACGTCTGACGGGACTAATGTTTGACGGGGACTAATGTTTGACGGGGACTACTGTTTGACGGACTAATGTTTGACGGGGACTACTGTTTGACGGACTACTGTTTGACGGGACTAATGTTTGACGGGACTAATGTTTGACGGGGACTAATGTTTGACGGGGACTAATGTTTGACGGACTAATGTTTGACGGACTAATGTTTGACGGGGACTAATGTTTGACGGGACTAATGTTTGACGGGACTAATGTTTGACGGGGACTAATGTTTGACGGACTAATGTTTGACGGGGACTAATGTTTGACGGGACTAATGTTTGACGGGGACTAATGTTTGACGGGGACTACTGTTTGACGGGGGAACGTCTGACGGGGACACTCTTCAGGAACCAGAACAGCTGCAAGTAAATGAAATATATTGTTGCTGTAGAAAAGTAAGAGACGAGAGCTTGCTGAAGCCCCTGACAATTAAACTAAGATGATAAAAGTTTCGGTAAACAAGTCCTCTTTTAGAGTTCATATCGAGCTTTTTTGATGCAGGGATTTGATTAAAATCCCTCAGGAGGGACTTCCGGTTGTGACTTGTAGGGAGAGGGCGCACATACAGAGGCTCCCGGCTCACCTTTTTGCTGAACTTTCCGTAAGATATATTACTGCTTAAATTCGGATATAATTTATTCAGACGTGGTTGCATTAGTTTTCCCTGGTCAAAATGAGCAACTCTAAATCTTCTAAACCGACCACCAGCGTGCAGACTCCGGCCACGCGTGCGGCCGCGAAGCTAGCATCTTCACTGCCGACGGCTCTCCGAGCGCAGAGGGGACGTCCGGGACACCGGCCCCGTCCGGTGCAGCTGCTGCGGGGGTTTTGGACCAACTAGCGGCTGAGTTCGCCAAGCAGAGAACCTCACTGAAGGAGGACGTCTCCTCTCTGATTGAAGTGGCCATTAAGCCAATACAATCTTCACTGGACTCGCTACAAACAACACTTAACTCCTTCCAGAGCCGTCTCACCTCCGTGGAGGGGGTGGCTGGAGACAACTTTCAGCGGCTCACAGTGGTGGAGTCTGCCCTCAAAATGCTCCAGAGCCAAAACCAGATGCTTCTGGACCGATGTGATGACTTGGAGAACCGCTCACGGAGATCTAATCTCCGTATACTGAACATTCCGGAAGGCAGCGAAGACGGCAAAGATCCCGTGAAGTTCATGTCGGATGTGCTGATGCAGCTGATGGGCCCCGTTGTTTTCCCGACACCGCCTGAACTTGAGAGAGCTCACCGAACCCCGACTTCCAACTCCGGCCGAAGATCATCTCCTCGGACGTTCCTGGTCTGCTTCTCCAGATTCCAGCAGAAAGAGGCTGCGCTGCGCTGGGCCCGGAGCCATGAGCTGAAGTACCAAGGTGCCAGCGTGAGGGTCTACCAGGATGTCAGCGCCGCACTCGCGAAGAAGCGAGCCGCGTTCAACGACGTCAAGCGGGCTCTGTACCAGAAGAACGTCCGATTCCACCTGCTCTACCCGGCCCGACTGCGAGTCATGTGCGGGAACGACGTGTTCACCTTCGACTCGTCCGACGAAGCGCAGAGGTTTTACGACCAGAGGTTCACAAAAAAGTAGATCTTCCTATTTGACTTATTTACTTTTTTTTTTTTTTTTATTATATATGTTTTGGTCTAAACATCTGGAAGATGACTGATCACCCGAACTCCAGATCATACAAGCCCGTGTTACTATTGGACTCCAGGTGCGAGTATTTCATCTTATTTATGTTGAACTACTTACCATAATCCGATTTAACCACCTGCCTTTCCTGCGCAGGCATTTAGAGACGGGAGCCCTATGTGTAAATATAAGGAAATGTGCTACCAGTGGTTCGTAGGAAAAATGGTGTTTAGCCTGCAGCTTGCCTCAAGGAGAGGGACAGGTATAGGCTTAGTTCTTAGTTTGGGTTTAGATGGGGTTGAGTTTAGGGACGGGGAATGGGACACCACCACGTCTTTGCAGCATAGACTGCTTTTTTGTTTCGGTAAAGTAATTGATAAGTTGTACACTTTGGCTGTCACTACTGGGTCATCTCCTCCCTTTACTTTTACATGGTGAAGGGTGCTGATGCAGACGGAGCTGCTGTACGTTTTATTACTTGGAATGTAAAAGGCTTAAACGGACCTGTCAAAAGAGCTAGGATATTTAATCACCTCAAACATCTAAAATGTGACATTGCTTTTCTCCAAGAAACTCACCTGATGGTTAAGGACCAAGTCAGACTTAAAAAAAGTTGGGTTGGTAATATATTCCATTCTAATCTTAACTCCAAAACTTGTGGAACAGCCATACTGATCCATAGGAGAATCCAGTTTACTGTAACCACTATTATCTCAGACCCTCAAGGGCGATTTGTGATGGTATCTGGGCTCCTCTATCATAAGCCTGTGGTTTTGGTAAATATCTACGCCCCAAATTGGGTTGACGATAAGTTTATAGGTAAGATGATATCATTAATTCCCGATTTGGACTCTCACCAATTAATTTTTGGGGGAGACTTGAACTGTGTAATTAACCCAACACTTGATCGTTCCAATCCTAAACTTACAAACCTTTCTAAGAAGGCCAGACTTCTATCAAATTTTATGGGTGAGGTAGGAAGTGTTGACCCTTGGCGTTTTTTGTTCCCACAAAGTAAATCATTTTCCTTTTTTTCCTCTGTACATCAATCTTACAGTCGAATAGACTATTTTCACATTGACCAACATTTTCTTTCATTTGTCTCAAAAGTTGAATACTCACCTATAATTGAATCTGATCACGCCCCTGTTCTACCGGATCTTGTGTTTCCTTACTATAGATTGGAACGCCCCCCCCTGGAAATTTGACAGAAACCTTTTGGCTGATGACAGTTTTTGCAAAATGATATCCCAAAGTATAGATGACTTTATAAAAACTAACAAAAATGATGACACCTCTCCTTCTATCCTTTGGGAAGCACTAAAGGCTGTTATTAGGGGTGAGATTATCTCATACTCAAATTAGGGGTGAGATTATCTCATACTAAAATAAACAAAATGAATAGAACTGCACAAGATGAGCTTATTAAGTCAATATCCAAAGTGGATGCTCAGTACTCTGCTTCTCCTTCCCCTGAGCTCTATAAAAAGAGGCTGGACCTCCAAACAAAATAAAATCTGATGTCAACGGAGAAGACGGAACGCCTCCTGTTAAAATCACAAGGATACTTTTATGAACATGGTGACAAAGCTGGACGTTTTTTAGCACACCAACTTAAGTGTGGCTCAGCTGCTCAACTAATCCCTCAAATAACAAGAAATGATGGCACACTGACTATTGATCCAGTAGAAATCAATGAAACTTTTACTTCCTTCTATTCCAGCTTTATATGTCAGAAATAACAGAAGACTGCTCTGATATGGACACTTTTCTTAATAACTTACAACCCCCGTTAGTTACAAAAATACACAGGACTAATACTGAACTACCACTGGACCGTAAAGAAATCACTAATGCCATAAATTCAATGCAAAATGGCAAGGCACCAGGCCCAGATGGGTACCCCATTGAATTCTTTAAAAAGTTCTCGAACAAACTATCAACAATATTGCTTGATATGTTTAATGACTCCTTATCCCGGGGCTCCCTCCCCCAGACATTAACTGAAGCATCAATTACCCTCCTGCTTAAACCAGGCAAAGACGGTAAGGACTGTGGTTCGTACCGACCCATTTCTCTCCTCAACTGTGATGTGAAGATTTTGGCCAAAGCCCTTGCTCTTCGTTTAGAAACCACAATACATGATGTGATCTCTGCCGACCAAACTGGTTTCATTCCAGGGCGTCACTCATTCACAAATATACGCAGACTTTTGAGTGTAATTTACTCTCCTGCCTCCAGCGCAGTGCCAGAAGTGGTTATTGCACTTGACGCGGAGAAAGCATTTGATAGGGTGGAATGGAAATATCTTTTTGCATGTTTAAAGAAATTTGGTTATGGTCCCAACTTCATCTCCTGGATTGAGCTTTTGTATAAATCACCCAAGGCCTCTGTAATTAGTAATAATAAGCGGTCGCAATACTTCCAGTTGTCACGGGGCACTCGCCAGGGCTGTCCTCTTAGCCCACTACTATTTGCTCTGGCTATAGAGCCCTTATCTATCACACTTAAAACTTTACCGTCAATTAGTGGAATCCACAGGGGGGGCACGGAGCACAGAGTTTCTTTGTATGCAGATGATCTACTGTTATATTTATCAGACCCTGTCCAATGCGCCCCCCATATAATTCACGCCTTGAGGAAATTTGGGGCTTTCTCTGGATACAAATTAAATTTAAGTAAAAGTGAATGTTACCCTATTAACGACCCGGCTCTTCAAATACAGGCCGGTGTCTTGCCATTCCAAATATCTACAAATGGCTTTAAGTACTTGGGTATCAATATTACAAGAGATATGCAGCATCTAAATCAAAAAAATTTCAGTCCATTATTTGAAAAGACTAAATTAGACCTAAAGAAATGGGGAACCCTTCATCTATCCTTGGCAGGGAAGGTTAGTTGTATTAAAATGACTGTACTTCCTAAATGTCTTTACCTTTTCCAGTGTATCCCACTCCATCTTCCTAAATTGTTTTTTAAAACTCTTGATAAGGCCTTTCTCTCATTCATATGGGATGGTAGGAAGCCTAGGATACGGCTTGAATTGTTGCAGAGGCCTAAAAATCAAGGTGGCTTCGGCTTTCCCAATTTCTGTCACTACTATTGGGCACCAAACATAAAAAGTATCATACATTGGTTCCACACTCCCGAGATGGAATGGTGCCTTCTGGAAGCTGCATCTTGTACCTCAACTTCTCTCCGAGCTCTGGTCACCTCTGACCCCCCCTCTCTGTTCTGAAATATACTAATAACCCGGTGGTCATAAACACCCTAAAAATATGGTTTCAGTTTAGACGAAGCTTCAACTGTGGGAATCTCCTTCAATTAAGTCCTATACACAATAATCACCTTTTTCCCCCAGCTAAACTGGACTCTGGTTTCAATCTCTGGAAAAAACAAGGCGTTAACTATTTTAAAGACATGTATATAAACTCTGTCTTTGCAAGCTTTGAGGACCTGTCGCATAAGTTTAATCTCCCCCCGTCTAGTCTATTCCGCTACTTTCAAATTCGTCACTTCCTTCAGCATCATGACTCAGGATTTCCAAATACGCCGTTGCTCTCAGGTATAGGAAAACTCTTGGAAACCCCAGGACATTTTAGATGATTAATCTCAACAATATATGGTCAGATAACTTCTTTAAAAAATTCAAATCTTGCAAAAATCAGGGCAGACTGGGTGGATGAGTTGGGGGAGGAACTGGTGTTGGAGGATGACATCTGGAGTGATGCTTTACAAAAAGTAAATGGCAGCTCCTCCTGTGCAAAATTGAGCATAATCCAGTTAAAAATTGTATTTCGTATCCACTACTCTAAAGCAAGACTATCGAGAATCTACCCTAATATAGAAGCCAGCTGTGACAGGTGTCATCACACTCCGGCTGACTTAACACACGTGTCCAGCTGTGTCCAGCTCTGACATCCTACTGGTCTGTCATTTTTAAAACGTTATCAAAGGCTCTCAGAATTGATCTTCAACCCAATGCAGCCATGGCTATATTTGGCACTACAGAAAGAAGACAGTCTACTCTGAGGAAACCACATAAACATATTATTGCTTTTACAACACTACTAGCACGTTGAAGGATTTTATTACACTGGAAGTCAAATAGACCACCCAAAGTGTCTCTTTGGTTTACTGATTTATTGCAATTCATGCAGCTAGAGAAGATTAAATATGCTCTTAAGGGGTCCAGAAGCAAATTTTTGTCTGTGTGGGGCCCGGTGTTGGCATACGTTGATGAACTCAACACTGTTCCCGGTTAGTAGCTTTCAGCAGCTCTGTTATATATATATTCTTTTTATTTCTTTCCTTCTTTTTTTTTGGTTACACATGTTAAGGTCACAAAGCCTTAGTGGTACATACTTGCTCATATCAATTGACAGAATAATTCATTTCATATTTTCGGTGGGACGTCCTGTATGTTCTGGGAGGTGGGAATGGGTTATGTTGGGGAGGGAAAAAAAAAAAAAAAAGACAAAATTGGAGCATTGTTTGAATAATCTTTTAGCATTTGCCTTTGTTTTTGTACATGTTCTGTTTGTTTTTGTACATGTTCTGTTTGTTTTTGTACATGTTCTGTTTGTTTTTGTACATGTTCTGTTTGTTTTTGTACATGTTCTGTTTGTTTTTGTACATGTTCTGTTTGTTTTTGTACATGTTCTGTTTGTTTTTGTACATGTTCTGTTTGTTTTTGTACATGTTCTGTGCTCAATAAAAATATAAAAAAAAAATTAAAAAAAAATCCCTCAGGAGTTTGATAAATGCACAACTGCATGAGTAGATTCCTCTTCATCTGGTCTTAACGTTGCACCAAACAATGTAATCAGATTACATGTGATTGTGTTCGGGCAGAGCTGCACCTCCCACTATAACGCAGGGACCTGGGGCATCGTCCAGGGCCAGCTGAGGCCCCTGCTGGCCCCCAGAGTCTACACACTGCCCATGGTGCGCTCCATTGGGAAGACCATGGTCCAGGGTAAAAACTACGGCCCTCAGATCACCGTCAAACGGATCTCCACACGGTCAGTGTCTGTAGCAGCAGAACATTTGCTATAGAAGAGTATGTCAGAACTGACAGAGTGACAGCTAGTCATGAGCAACACTTACTATCCCATAATAACAATCATCTGATCATAATGGTTCTGAGTAATAGACAAATACAAGTTCAGATAAACAACATATTACACTGTGTCTTTATTTATTTCAACAAAATAAAACAAAAGAGAAAAAAATTTAATTGGGCAATCATGAGTTCCCCCTGGCTGCTGCATAAGATCCAAGACGGTAAGTTGCTGTTGATCACCATCATTGATAAACTGATCATCAGGAGTGCAGATCTCTATAAAAACAGATGTTTTGGCTGGTCTGGAGCTTTCAGGTGTGTATTAACACAATGCCAAGAGGAAAAGATATCAACAATGGTCCTAGAAACACAGCCTTGCTTTAGTCCTGAAAGGGATCTTAAACTGTTTTCAAACTACCTGGAGTTCAGCGTTCTACAGTGAGAAAGAGTGACAAGTGGAAAACGCTCAAGACAGTTGTCAATCTTTCCAGGAGTGGATGTCCTGACGAATTTACTCCAAGATCAGGAACCCAGGATCTCCATGTCTATAGGCTTTAGTCAGCATGTGGTACGTAAAGTTCTATGACAGCTCAGTTAGAAGAAGACTGAACCAGGATCGTTTGTTCGCAAGTTTCCAGCAGAAACCCTCTTCTGTCTACAAAGAACATGGAGGCATGACTGAGATTCACAAAACTGTATTTGAACAGACTTGTGTCCTATGGAGACATGAGACCAAAGTGGGGTTAATTTGGTTTTCGTGACAAGAACCATCCATCCTTCTTCTACTGCTTATCTTAGTTGGCTCGTGGGGGTAAAGCTTAAGATCTACATCAGAATGATGGAAAAATAAACAAATTAAGGTTCTGAAATGACCTGGTCAAAGTCCAGACCTGAAACTGGTTGAGGTGTTGTGGTGGTACCTTCAGAGAGCTGTGGAGAACTGAATGTCCAGAAACCTCAATGAACTGAAGCAACGATGGAAAGAATAGACCTGAAATTCTTCTTAACCATGAGACACTGACGAAGTCAGACAGGAAACTTCTACCGAGACTATCTGCTGCTATCTATAAACTGAATCATGGAGGTATTTGGTATTGCCCACACAATCTTTTCCTTTGATTTAATTTTTGTAAAGTTTAAATGAACCTTCTCTCTCCTTGCTGAACTCTGCAGTGGGCGGAAGTGTAAACCCATCTTCGTGCAGATCGCGCGGCAGGTTGTGAAGCTGAACGCCTCAGACCTACGGCTGCCTTCCAGGGCATGGAAGGTCAAGCTGGTGGGGGAGGGGGCTGACGATGCCGGGGGGGTGTTTGATGACACTATCACAGAGATGTGCCAGGTATTTGACACTGTGTAGTCGTCTCTCAGCATTTCTCTGAGTGTTTGCTGGCCGTCTCACTGGGAATGTTTTGTAGGAACTGGAGTTGGGAGTGGTCGACCTTCTCATCCCCTCCCCCAATGCCACAGCAGAGGTGGGCTACAACCGAGACAGGTGAGGAATTTCACCACTCTGTTCACCTGATAATGCATGTGTCTTTGACTTCAGCTGAAACCTTCTCTGATCCCTCCAGGTTCCTCTTCAACCCGTCCGCCTGCCTGGACGAGCACATGCTGCAGTTCAAGTTCTTGGGCATCCTGATGGGTGTAGCCATCCGGACCAAGAAGCCCCTGGACCTGCACCTGGCACCGCTGGTCTGGAAGCAGCTTTGTTGCATCCCACTGATACTGGAGGACCTGGAGGAGGTGGACCTCCTCTATGTGCAGACACTCAAAAGCATTCTTCACATTGAAGACAGCGGCATCACTGAAGACAATTTCCACGAGGTAGGACTTCTGTTAGCTGTCCAACCAGAACCAGAGTCTTCAGTAATAAAAGTTGAATATTCAAATAAAGAACACATCAAGTAAAAGCTGTGCTCACATTGATCGGGAAGCTTCTTTGCATTATAGCTAGCTACTGTATAAAAACATTTTATCTGGCATGGCAACATACTCCGTAACCGTAAAAGAGCACTCAGCTGGGGACAACAGCATCTATATCATAGAGCCGTCCCGCTGGAGCATCACCTCTTGAGTGTCGTCCTTCTCATGTGAAGACCTAATCAGGTAAAGACCAGCGAGTTAACCTATGCGAGTCCACTGAGCAAAGACAGGCAAGACAAGCTGTCTTATTTCCTTAACCCTCAGCTCTGAAGAAAAGTGCGTTCAGTTAATACCCATCATCACCGGCACCTACAAATGATACTGCTCTGCAACAAGGCAAAGACATCTCTCTAATCTCAGGTCATTAAAACAAACCACATCCACACATATGTCCTGTGTTTAAGTGTGGAACTGCCAATCTGCAGTCAACAAAGTCTGTTTCATTGCTGCTCATATCAACAGTTTTAAGACCTGATCTCCTGGAAGTCACAGAGACCTGGATAAAACCTGAAAATACTACTCCTCCAGCTGCACAATCCTCTAACTACTCTTTTACTCACATGTCCTGCTGTTTAAGGCGAGAATTTTGGTCTGGTTTTCTGATTTCTAAGAAATCGAACTTGGCTCCACTGCTACCTGATAACACATATACTACATCTGTATACCATGCTACCATGGTGACAACTCCTATTAGGGTCTCTGTAGATGTTATTTACTGTCCACCAGGACTGCTGGGAGACTGTATGGTGACATGGGGCAATGGGGACATGGAATGTCACCTCGCTGGGGAGGGTTGACTGGTACCAGCTAGAGATAGTCTGGCCTTCTTGTAGTCCGTGGGAGGGGTACTTGATAGTGCTCTAACTGGGGACTTCATTGTTCTACTGGGCCTTCAATGTTCACGTTGGCAATAACAGTAAAACCTGGAGGGGGGTGATTGGGAGAATCGGCGTCCCCAATCTGAACCCAAGTTGTGTTCTGTTATTGGACTTCTGTGCTAGGCACGGTCTGTCCATAATGAACATTATCTTCAAGCATAAGGGTGTCCATCAGTGCACGTGGCACCAGGACACCCTAGGCCGGAGGTCAATGATTGACTTCGTTGTTCTTTCATCTGACCTGCGACCGCATGTCTTGGACACTCGGGTGAAGAGAGGGACTGAACTGTCAGCTGATCACCACCTGGTGGTGAGTTGGATACGCTGGTGGAGGAGGAAGCGGGACAGACCAGGCAGGCCCAAACGTATTATGAGGGCCTGTTGGGAATGTCTGGCTGAGCCCTCGGTCAGGGAGGTCTTCAACTCCCAGCTTGAGAAAGCTTCTCCCAGATTACGAGGGAGTCTGGGGACATTGAGTCCAAGTGGACTATGTTCTCTGGCTCCATTGTCGACACAGCAGCTCGAAGTTGTGGATGCAAGGTCTCTGGTGCCCATCGTGGCGGCAATTCTGAACCTGGTGCTGGACACCGGAAGTAAGGGATGCCGTCAGGCTAAAGGTGGTGTCGGTCAGCCTCAAAGAGATTCTTGCAAACCATCTGGCCCTCAGAAGGGGGAAGCAGGACCCTGCCAACACCATTTATGGTGTGGGTGGAGGGCTGCTGACCGCGACTAAGGACATTGTCGGATGGTGGCAGGAATACTTTGATGATCACCTCAACACCGACATGCCTTCCACTGAGGAAGCAGAGGCTGGGGACTCTGCGGTGGACTCTTCCATCACCCAAGCTGAAGTCAATGAGGTAGTCCGTAAACTCCTTGGTGGCAAGGCACCGGGGGTGGATGAGATTCGCCCTGAGTACCTCAAGTGTCTGGACGTTGTAGGGCTGTCTTGGTTGACACGCATCTGCAACGTTGCATGGAGGTTGAGGACAGCGCCACTGGAGTGGCAAACTTTTTTAAAAAGGGGGACCGGAGAGTCTGTTCCAACTATAGGGGATCACACTTCTCAACCTCCCTGGGAAAGTCTACGCCAGGGTGCTGGAGAGGAGAATTCAGCCGAACCTCTGGTTTTTGCAGATGATGTTGTCTTGTTGGCTTCATCGGGCCAGGACCTTAAGCATGTGCTGGGGCAGTTTGGAACCAAGTGCGAAGTCGGGGAGAAGTCTCCGCAGGGTCGCTGGGGGCTCCGTTACAGATAGGGTGAGAAGCTAGGTGTAGAGCCGCTGTTCTTTCACTTCAAGAGGAGTCAGTTGCGGTGGCTTGGGCATCTGTATAGGATGCCCTCTGGACGCCTCCCTGGAGAGGTGTTCCAGGCATGTCCCACTGGGAGGAGACACCAGGGAAGAGGAAGGAAGAGGAAGAGCAGGGAGAGTGTTCAACTTCCTGACGGCCTGGTGGATGAAACTGTCCTTCAGTCTGCTGGTTCTGGTTCTGGCCCGGAGGGTCCGCAGCCTCCTCCCTGATGGCAGCAGACTGAAGAGGCTGTGTGACGGGTGGGTGGGGTCTCTCACGATGCTGAGGGCTTTGGAGTCAGACGGGTCTGTAGATGTCCTGAAGTGAGGGGAGAGAGACACCAACCATCTTCTCAGCTGCTCTCACGACACGTTGGAGAGACTTGCGGCAGGTTGCGGTGCAGCTCCGTACCACACGGTGATGCAGCTGGTCAGGATGCTCTCGATGGTGTCTCTGTAGGAGGTTACATGATGGAGGCGGGGCTCTGGCTCTTTGCAGTTTGTGGAGGAAGTAGAGATGCTGCTGTGCTTTCTTGGACAGTGAGGTGGCTGGAGGAGGATCTGAAGAAGTGGGCTGGAGTGGTGATCAGGAGGAGGTCAGACAGATACGGTGGGGCGAGGTTATGGATGGCCTTGAAGGTGAATAGGAATTTGTAATTACTTATTTGGCAGACTGGGAGCCAGTGGAGCTGCTGCAGGATGAGGGTGATGTGATGGAATGATGGGGTTCTTTTTGTAACTCGACCAATGAGTTTGAGAAGCGCAACTAGCCTGCAATTGATTGTAGTCTGTAAGTTGTAAGTCTGTTTAGATAAAATGTGTGGGCTTCCTGACCCAACCTGATCCAGGTGTGGACCCAGCACAATGAGTGTTGAGGATTTAGACCTCTGAATGGGTTCCGGATTGGTTGATCACTGCAGGGCTCCGATCAGAGAGCACATGAGTCTTCTGGTGAATTCAAAACTTTCCTGAGGTATTGAACATAGGTTATGTACAGAGCTGCATCGTGGAGAAGTTTCTGCAATAAAATAAATAAGTACGGTCTTACTTATAATGCAAGATGACACATAAACAGTAATAACAAAGGTAAGTTACAAAGGAGAACACTTCCATGGACATATTAACAGTCTCAGTATTACCGACTGTGATATGTATAACACCCTGCACACAGACACGGAGAGACCGAGGACTAACAGCCACACCCAACGTAAGCTCAAATAATTCTAACTCCGTCTATCTAATGGACATTTATAGAGGGCAGGTAAACACATAATTAACTTAAAGGTGTTAACTTGTGTCGTTCTTAAACTCACATTGTCAGTGACTTCGCTCCTGCTCCGCTCTGTACGACAGTAAACGCCCGAAGAAAGGGGGAAAAGACAACCTGAACCCTTTCAAAATAAGAGGCGTGTCAAATTAAAAGACTCGCTATGAATAACACGTAGAATTTTTAACAATGAGGTTCTTGGGTATTGGGGTGATATGGGGTTTCGTGTCCTGCTCAAGGTCTCTTGGCATGCGACAGGGATGGGGATCAATCTAGCGAGCTTTTGGCTCTGGGCTCATGGCCACACCTGATGATGGAAGATGGTTGGTGGACACGGTGGCTTATACTGCAGTCCTCTCAGCCTGAGGTAATTCAAACACTGTAATGTGTGTCGTTTTGTCTAATTATAAAATTGAAGTTGAATTTCTGAAGATGATTAAATTTCATCTTACAGATGGAGGGGATATCGCCCCTGGTGCTGGTGATAGAAACAGGAAGTTCTTCAAGATCGAGACCGTCTCTTTCCAACAATATTTGGTTCAGTGTTATGGCCATCGAAGGACTTGCCTTTGTAGACCTTAAACTGGGACAGAGTTTTTTTATTTGACAGTAAAGTAGTCTGGCATCAGTGGTCCTGCTGCTTTGTGGGCTCTAAACTCTAGAAATGAGCTGAACATGTGATCTAGGATTGGAGTGCGAGAATTCAACAACATTTGGATTAACTCAGGATAAATTGCCAGTTAATTTAATTTATTGCTCTTAAATCCCATTGAAGGTGCCCAACCCTGGTGGGTTCCAGATCTTCTGGTAGTAACAGATGATCAGTGCCAGGTGTCTGTGATCGGACCATTGAACAGTCTGGCCTTCCTGGACTCTGACGTCTGATTGCTCATGTGTTTGTTTTCTAGATGATTCCTCTGGACTCCTTTGTTGGCCAGAGCGCAGATGGTAAAATGGTTCCCATCATCCCAGGAGGAAACAGCATCCCACTGACATTCTCCAACAGGAAGGAGTACGTGGAAAGAGCTATTGAGTACAGGCTGCACGAGATCGACCGGCAGGTAGGTGGAGGTGTTTGATATGAGCACTGCTCAGCTGCATGCCTCGTCATGGCAGTTGGTTTAAAGTTTTATTTAGAATCGGTAAAGACAGAGAGGTGACGAAGTTGGTTTGAAATGACAAATTTGCAGAGGTGATCTGAGGGTTCAGCACTTCCTGTGACCAGAACTGTTCACATCTGCACTTCTGATACCCACATCATTCTGGCAAGTTCGGCCTAAGAATTTGGGTACTGATGTACCGGGACCGTGTTGGACGTTTGTCACGCTTACTTTCAAGGCAGCATTGCGACGCCTGGTGGGACCCGGCCCCACTGGCCCCCAAGTGCAGAGATGAGGCCGTGTAGAACAGGAATAGAGTCGATTCACCTACTGGATGTCAGAACTGGCAACTGGTTCATGCTGCATCTGCTCACGTCTTTTTGTTTTTAGTTTGTCAGAAAAATCAGGTAGTTTGTGACTCTGAGTTTATCAGCTTATTTACCATCAGAAATCAGAGAACATGAGGCCAAACTGTCAGCAGACTAACAGGAAGTCTGATTGTTAAACCTGACTAATCTGTCTGCCTTCGTCAGGTGGCAGCGGTACGTGAGGGTATGTCGTGGATCGTGCCGGTGCCCCTGCTGTCACTGCTGACGGCCCGGCAGCTGGAGCAGATGGTGTGTGGGATGCCAGAGATCTGCTGTGACGTGCTGAAGAAGGTGGTGCGCTACCGGGAGGTGGATGAACAGCACTCCCTGGTGCAGTGGTTCTGGCAAACTCTGGAGGAGTTCTCCAATGAGGAGCGAGTCCTCTTCATGCGCTTCGTCTCTGGACGCTCCAGGCTGCCCGCCAACACAGCCGACATCTCCCAGAGGTTCCAGATTATGAAGGTGGACAGGGTAAGTCATTTGAAGACAGGAACAAATGTTCCACAATAGTGGGTGTTTTTTTGGGGGTCCTGCCCCTTTTAGGATCCTCTAAAACTGCTTTTAGGCTTTCAGCATCTTCAGAATGCTGTGCTGTCCACACTACACAACAGAGTTCTTGAGGTGGTTGTGGTGAAAGTGGTCTGATGGAACAGCAGTTGAATTGTGAAAAAGCTGTTGAGAACATGAATGAGGAACCAGAGGAACATGTTGAGGTGATTGATCTGGTTAAGATGTCTCCTGGACACTGGAGTTGTCTCAGGCATGTCCAACCAGGTTCCCCGAATTCCCCCAGGACACCCTGGAAAGATTATATCTCCTAGCTGGCCTCGAAACACCCCAGTGTCCTCCTGGAAGATCTGGAGGAGTGCTTGGGATGATGTCCTGACATCCTGACCCTGGATAAGAGGAAGTTAATAGGTGAATAGTGACATCATCTTATGTCTTGCTCTTTCATTGGCTCAAATGTGGAGTAGCCACACCGCTGCTGGTATCCAGATGCTGGATATCCCTCAGTGGTGGCTTGCCAACCATCAGTGCTGACCAGTTTCCTCCTAAGCATCTGGTGAGTTTGGCGATTGACAGATCAGAGCTAGCGGCTAGGTTGGTGGCTAATTGCCAGGCAGTCAGAAGATGACGCAAAATTGTGGTGTGTGAACAACAAGACTGGTTGAAGATGCTCCTCAGCATGCTGCAAAGCTGTTGCCAACATCTACTTCTGCTTAAGCAGCCGGCTGCTGTTCAGGCCGCGCATTCTGCAGACCGCGTGTTTGGTCGCTGATGAACAACTCGGGTTTATTTAATGTCTGTATTTGTTCATTTGGGAGTTTTATGTAAAGGAACACAGGAAATCATGTGATATTTAGGTTGTTGGGTCCTACCGTTGATGCAGGTAAACCACGTCTCTAAAGTGATGACGGCTAGTCGCTGGCTGCCAATTCAAAGCCCACCCCCCCCACCCCCCCACACTTTAAATGTGTTATAACCTTTGACCGGTTAATGTTTTGTGTGTCTGCAGCGGTGAATTAATCAGGGTTGTGATGAGTCAGACACCTTACAAGTAAACATGTGACAGATGTGAACTGGTAGAAAAGTCTCGTCTCACACCAGTCTGTGTTTCCAGCCGTACGACAGCCTTCCCACCTCCCAGACCTGCTTCTTCCAGCTGCGCCTGCCTCCCTACTCCAGTCAGACCGTCATGGCCGAGAGGCTGCGCTACGCCATCAACAACTGCCGCTCCATCGACATGGACAACTACATGCTGTCCAGGAACGTGGACAACGCAGAGGGCTCAGACACGGACTACTGAGCTCTGAACGATGGGAATCCTTTTATGTTATTTTATGTCCTTTCAGACCACACAAATCCTCATTTCTCTTTGTGGTTTGTTAGCAGTTTTTAACCACTTGAAAGTCCACATGAGAAGTGCTTTAGTTGAGTTTTTCTTCCTTACTGCACATCCCATTTTCAGGGTTTCTGCATGGAGGTTTGTTTATTTGGAAATGTGTATAGAATATTATCAAGCAGCAGAGGAAGGAGCAGAATATTGTACATTGTGTAAAATGCTTCGTTAGGAAAATGTTTTGCATTAAATCCATATTTATTGTTTTATTGCTGATGGCAAAAGTTTCCCAAAGCAAACCAAGACAATAAATGCTGCATCAGTGACGTGTGGTCTGTGTGGAAGCTCAAAAACACACTTTCAGTCAATAAGCATTACTTTAAATCACAAAGACAAAAGCGAACATTCTGCAGGTGGAATCGGGTCGGAATCGGGTCGGAATCGGGTCGGACTTGTCTGTGGTCCAAACTGGGACGCTCCAAGTTCAGGGCATGTAAAGCGGCGGGTCCAGGCTCGTTTCCTCAGTCGGATCCGATCCGACCCGCTGCGTTACATTTGTACATATTTCCAAATGAGTGAGAGATGCGCGCTCGCCAATGACGTCTACCTCGGACAGACGGGCGTTCAGCTGCCCAGACGGATGGAAACCGCGGTTTTCTTTACAGTGTCAGGTTACACACCGTCATAAAAACGCTGCTCAACAGTCGCAGGAGCCGTCTATCTTGTTTTTCACACGTTTTATTAAATACAAACCGCGACTCGGTTTTAACACATATGTCAACCTGAACCCTGAACCTTTGTTGATCACTTCCACCACATGGAGAGGACCCCAGGTGGCGACTGCACTATGGAACCGGACGGGGTTACTGCAGCCTGGTGTCGGTGGCCGTGTTGCCAACCAAGGGTTCTGCAGTGGTGGTTGCTGCGATCAACGTCTCGCAGTCGGAAGACCCAGAGTCGACGGATCCACCCAACCAGCTCCACCCATAATCATACGTTTCTGTCCAGATCGGCCAGGGATCTGCTGTGGAAAGGGTCAAAGAAGAACATCTACTCGCTGAATAATCATCTCCGTCTCCAGGAGGACCTCACATCAGATGACAAAAGCGTCCCGCAGGCGTCTGTGGCCCGTAGAGGAGACGGTGAGAAAGAAACTGGGGAAAGGCCTACAAAGAGATTATACCGACTGAAAGATGAATGATCCTTCACAGGATGTGAACAGAGTTTTTGAAAATGTACAACTTTAAGGCAACCACAAGCATGTGCAGGGATTCCTGTAAGGGGACCACAGACTTAAAATGCTAATTGTTTCCTATTCTTTTCAAGTTTTTTTTTTTTCATGTCATCTGTTCTATTTGTAAATGCCAGGGATATCAGAATTCAGTAAAAAAAAAAAAAATCAAAATGCAGATTTTTATTTTATGTAAATGTCAGGTTCAAGCAGCCTAAACAGTTACTTCACACACGGGGACAAAGACAAAGTCGGTATTTTACGGACGGAGAGACTCGGTTGCATTGTTACATTCTCCACCCGATCTGAGTTCTGCCGTCCTTCTTTCTTTTTATTGAAAATAAGGAGGTCCCAAATCACACGAAGATAAGCAGCGCCAAGGGAAGTGGAGATGCGTCTGCACAGGCAGTCCTGGGGGAGACTGGTACATGCCGTTCTTGTAAAAACAAGTGCAAGACGTCTTCTCATAAGACGAGCAGTATATAGTGCAGTAAAATAACGATGAGATAAAATAAGAGTGCGTCAAAGTACGAATTACTGTATCAATAAGAGGTGCATGTTTCTGAAGAAGAAACAGCATTTTGGAGAAGTCGTGGGGAAGGATTAGCCGGTGGAAATATACTGCATGGAAAATGTAAAGGTCATTTTCTTAAGCGCCTCAAAAAAATGGCAGATGGATCATTCTTACGGTGAGTATTGGTCAGTTTCAATTCATTCTTATTAGCTGTCCCTCCAACAGTTGAACAAACAATAGTATCTTTTGAACACTGGAAGACATTTACCAGATACTACAAAAATTTCTTTTCATGGGGGGGTGATTTTAATTCTGTTAACGATGGTCTCTTTGATCAATTACCTCCCAAAAAGGAAAAGGCAATTAAATTTCTATTCAGTTTTATTTATATAGCATCTATTACAGCACAAGGTGTCTCTAGATGCTTTCCAGAGAAAATATTTATTTGACAATGTCTGGTAGAAATGTGTCTGAGTTTAGTCAACCACTTACACTCAGTCATCGCCATCAGTCAAGGTCAAATGTTGAACAAGCTAGGGTCGAACACGCGCTGCCACCTTGACTTGATCAGTGTCTCTCGTGGTTGTGGAGGAATTTTGGTCCAGTTTTCTTTCCAATGATGCTGCAGTTCATTGAGGTCCTTCATTCCAAAACCTCAAATCTTTTATATTCAACACTCTGGTGTAGGTTTGCTATTGTGTTTGGGATCATTTCCTGTCACATGACCCAATTTTAGTCAGTGTTTATCTGCCAGATGTCCTCTAATTTGTCTTTAGAAGACTGGTCTACAGAGGAGGTAATGGTCTACTCATAGGAGCTTCTCAACCAAAACTAAAAAACAGTGTTATAAAAGGGCTTTACCTCAGAATAATAATAAATGATCATTCGCTGCATTCCCTTCTATGTATCTGACTATTTTCAACAGCAGTAGCAGGAATCGCAATAATTTGTCAAGGACAAACTTAGTAAGTAAGTAAAGCCTTTATTGCCATTGAACATCCAGTATACAACGAGACTGGGAGTGCTCTTCATTTGGTGCATTGGCATAAGATAAAAAATTAAAAGGAATTAAATTGCAGGATAAAAAATAGAATACAATTTGTGTGGGGAATATCGCACACAATTTTGCAGGATTATATAAGTGATTAAAGTGACTTGTGATCAAGTGACATATTCAATTTTACAAAAAAGGTGATGATTAAAAAAAAAGTACAACATCAGTTTGAACAGTAGAAAACCAGTATTTCACATACTTGTTCTTATTAAGTGCATTTCGTATTCAGAGCAGTGGTTGTTCTGGGAAAGAACCTGTCCCTGAGTCTATTTGTCTGGTCTTATAAGATCTGTAGCGCCAAACAGAGGACAACAGGTTGAGAGTTTGTGACCGGGGTGGGATGTTGATCGCCCTGCTGAGGTAGTGAGAGCCGGCGTCGTCACCGGGCAGGAGAGAGAGCAGTGGTATCCAGCGTACCACACTGTGATGCAGTACGCCAGGATGCTCTCTACAGGGGCTCTGTAGAAGGTCACCAGCAGCCACACAGATGAGGACTGCAGGTCAGGATGTCAGGATGTCAGCATATATACAACTGAGACATCCACACAGACAGGTGAAGGCAGACACTGGTATGGTCAGAGGTGGGACTGCAGGTCAGGATGCAGCTCCTGAAGCTCTGGTCTGCAGAACATGTACAGAAGAGGAAAAGAAGGGCCAGACAAGCACAACAAAATACAAGAACAATGGACCACAATTATACTTATGAGATACCTAATAGTATCTAAGTATATGCTTTATTAGGCAGAAAAGTTTTGGTTTAAAGGTGGAGGTGGTATCAGCCTCCTTCACCCAAACTGGAAGTTGGTTCCAGAGTGATGGTTCCTGATAGCAGAAGACCCGTCCTCCAGATCTACATCTGGATCTTCTAGGAACTACGAGTAAACCTGCACCCTGAGAACGGAGAACTCTGTTAGGAACAAATGGGACTATCAGGTCTTGCAAATATTGCGGTTCTAGGCCATCTTGAACTTTATACAAAAGTAATAAAATGTTGAATTGGATTCTGAGTTTTCCGGGGAGCCAATGGAGGGAAGTGAACACTGGAGAGACGTGTTCTCTCTTGTTGATTCCTGTCAGCACTCGCGCTGCTGCATTTTGGATCATCTGGAGGATCTTCAGAGAATTACTTGGACATCCAGCCAACAACACGTTACAGTAATCTAGTCTAGAAGATGCGAACGCATGAATTAGTTTTCCAGCATCACTCTGCGAGAGGATGCTCCTGATCTTTAAGATGTTACGGAGGTGGAAAAACGCAATTTTACAAACCTGATTAATCTGCTGTTTAAATGACAAATCCTGATCAAAATAACTCCAAGGTTTCTCACAGTTTTACTGGAGGCCATCGCAAGACCATCTAATCCCTTCCTGAGGTGTTTGGACCAAAAACAACAACCTCTGTTTTATCAGAATTTAGTAGCAAAAAAGTTGTGGACATCCAGTCCTTGATGTCCTTAATACACATCTGAAGTTTGTCTAATGGTTCTGTTTCATCTTCATAGACAGATACAGCTGCGTATCATCAGCATAACAATGAACATTAATGCCGTGGTTCCGGATAATACTTCCCAAGGGCTGCATGTATAAACTGAACAGGATTGGCCCTAGCACTGAACCCTGTGGGACACCATAGCAGACCCTTGTCTGTACTGAAGAAACCTCATGAACATGAACAAACTGGAATCTATCAGACAGATCTGATTTAAACCAACCTAGAGTTGTCCCTTTAATCCCAACAACATACTCTAGTCTCTGCAGTAAAATGCTGTGATCTATAGTATCAAAAGCAGCACTGAGGTCCAGCAGAACCAGTATGGACACTAATCCATCATCTGAGGTCCAGCAGAACCAGTATGGACACTAATCCATTATCTGAGGGCCAGCAGAACCAGTATGGACACTAACCCATTATCTGAGGTCCAGCAGAACCAGTATGGACACTAATCCATTATCTGAGGGCCAGCAGAACCAGTATGGACACTAATCCATCATCTGAGGTCCAGCAGAACCAGTATGGACACTAATCCAGTATCTGAGGCCATAAGAAGGTCATTTGAGACTCGAACCAGTGCTGTTTCTGTGCTATGATGCATCTGAACCCTGACTGAAGAACTTCAAATAGATCATTTCTATACAAATGTTCACACAGCTGCTGCAACGACCTTTTACAGAATTTTAGAGATAAATGGAAGGTTGGAAATTGGTCTATAATTATTAAAATGTCTGGGTCAAGAGAGGGTTTTTTAAGTAATGGTTTGATTACTGCGACTTTAAAAGCCTGTGGCACATATCCCAAGACTAGGGACAAGTTGATCTGTTCCAGTATTGTCGGTCCAATAAGAGAGAAAACATTTTTAAGTAGTCGAGTTGGGATGATTTAGATCCATTGACGACTGAGGTCAGATCAGGGAGGTCTACGGGAACCAAACAGTCTACAGTCAGGTCAGAGCCTAAGGGAGTCGCCGAAGCTGAAGAAATGCCCACAGCCACTGCCAGGAGGGCCTGGCCGATTTCCTCTCTAATTCTGACAATTTTATTGTCTTGATTGTATTGATTGTGCAGGATCAAAATCCCCTCACTATCACAGTTATCCAAACTTGTGTCATCTGCCATCATGGTGCTGATACATTTTGATGCTCTGAATAATGTTAGTTTTTTTTTTTTATTTTATTAATCTAAACGTCAAATAGAAAAATATTAAGATTAGAACCCTGTGGAACCCACCATTAGCTGGGGCTGTTGAGAAGTAATGATCAGTTTGAATTAAAGATAGCAGATAAACAAATATCAATACTTTAATAACAGTTATTGATCACTGGTTGGCTCCGGGAGAAGTTTATTGATGGCCTTGTTGTCTTGTGTGTGTTGTCAGCTCAGGAGACGGCTCTGATCGTGTATGCCCACCAGAGTCCAGGCTCGTTCAACGCAGCAGCTCGTGATGTGGCAGTCCAGGAGCTGACCTCACAGGGATTCCACGTCACCATGTCTGACTTGTACACCATGAACTTCAGGACCAGCGCCACGATGGATGACATCATCGGTGAGCTCCTCACTTACATAAATGTTGACCACAACCATGTTTGAATAGGGTTAGGACTTTAAATAAGCGTTCATATTACCCTTCTTGAATCAGTTATTTTATCACTTATGGTGAACATTTCTTTGCGTAATGTTTTGTCAACAGAAAGAGACGAGTATGCAATAATATCCAAGTTTATCCCCAAGCATGATGCCTTTTAATTAAAACCAGCTGAAAATCTAAACATAATGCATTATTTATTTATTAGAATCAGTACCCAGTAAGGAGCTGCATGTACATACAAAATGATCACATTTATGATAATACTTGAATGGATTTGTCTTGTTGGGGGGTGATTTTATTAATGTCTGGAGTGACTTCTGATACTGTTAGAAGATTTAGTTCAGTTCAATTTTATTAATATAATGTCTCTTATATAATACATATACAAAAAGTTGTATAATTGTCCATGGACACTTTCCAGAGACCCAGAACATGACCCCCAAGCAATTATTAATTAAAAACAGCAGGTAAAAACCAGCCGGAGCTCCTTATGTTCCTAACAGAGTTCTCTGTTCTCAGGGTGCAGGTTTACTCGTAGTTCCTAGAAGATCCAGATGTAGATCTGGAGGACGGGTCTTCTGCTACCAGGAACCATCACTATGGAACCAACTTCCAGTTTGGGTGAAGGAGGCTGACACTACCTCCACCTTTAAAACCAAACTTCAACGTTTGTGTTCAGTAAAACATCTAGTTCATGTAAACTTTAGTGTGTCAGGACCAGTAGTCACAGCTGCAGCTGCAGGACCAGACTGGAGCAGCTGGTCTTCAACACAGCTTCATCTGGATCTGCTGCTGTAGACCTGCTGCAGGGGGACCCCAACATGATCCACTGACCTGCAGTCCCACCTCTGACCTGCAGTCCCACCTCTGAGCGAAAACGCAGACTCATACGGTCTAAATGAAAACAAAGACTCATACGGTCTGAGCGGAAACGCAGATGAATACTGGTCTAAACGAAAACGCAGACTCATACGGTCTAAACGAAGACTCATACGGTCTAAACGAAAACGAAGACTCATACGGTCTAACGAAGACTCATACGGTCTAAACGAAAACAAAGACTCATACGATCTGAGCGAAACGAAGACTCATACGGTCTAAACGAAGACTCATACGGTCTAAACGAAGACTCATATGGTCTAAACGAAAACGAAGACACATACGATCTGAGCGAAACGAAGACTCATACGGTCTAAGCGGAAACGCAGACTCATACGGTCTAAGCGGAAACGCAGACTCATACGGTCTAAGCGGAAACGCAGACTCATACGGTCTAAGCGGAAACGCAGACTCATACGGTCTAAGCGGAAACGCAGACTCATACGGTCTAAGCGGAAACGCAGACTCATACGGTCTAAGCGGAAACGCAGACTCATACGGTCTAAACGAAGACTCATATGGTCTAAACGAAAACGAAGACTCATACGATCTGAGCGAAACGAAGACTCATACGGTCTAAGCAGAAACGCAGACTCATACAGTCTAAGCGGAAACGCAGACTCATACGGTCTAAGCAGAAACGCAGACTCATACGGTCTAAGCAGAAACGCAGACTCATACGGTCTAAGCAGAAACACAGACTCATACGGTCTAAGCGGAAACGCAGACTCATACGGTCTAAGCGGAAACGCAGACTCATACGGTCTAAGCGGAAACGCAGACTCATACGGTCTAAGCGGAAACGCAGACTCATACGGTCTAAGCGGAAACGCAGACTCATACGGTCTAAGCGGAAACGCAGACTCATACGGTCTAAGCGGTAACGCAGACTCATACGGTCTGAGGGAAACGCAGACTCATACGGTCTAAGCGGAAACGCAGACTCATACGGTCTAAACGAAGACTCATATGGTCTAAACGAAAACGAAGACTCATACGATCTGAGCGAAACGAAGACTCATACGGTCTAAGCAGAAACGCAGACTCATACGGTCTAAGCGGAAACGCAGACTCATACGGTCTAAGCGGAAACGCAGACTCATACGGTCTAAGCGGAAACGCAGACTCATACGGTCTAAGCAGAAACGCAGACTCATACGGTCTAAGCAGAAACGCAGACTCATACGGTCTGAGCGGAAACGCAGACTCATACGGTCTGAGGGAAACGCAGACTCATACGGTCTAAGCGGAAACGCAGACTCATACGGTCTAAGCAGAAACGCAGACTCATACAGTCTAAGCAGAAACGCAGACTCATACGGTCTAAGCGGAAACGCAGACTCATACGGTCTAAGCAGAAACGCAGACTCATACGGTCTAAGCGGAAACGCAGACTCATACGGTCTAAGCGGAAACGCAGACTCATACGGTCTCAGCGGAAACGCAGACTCATACGGTCTAAGCGGAAACGCAGACTCATACGGTCTCAGCGGAAACGCAGACTCATACGGTCTAAATGAAAACGAAGACTCATACGGTCTGAGGGAAACGCAGACTCATACGGTCTAAGCAGAAACGCAGACTCATACGGTCTAAGCGGAAACGCAGACTCATACGGTCTGAGGGAAACGCAGACTCATACGGTCTGAGCAGAAACGAAGACTCATACGGTCTAAATGAAAACGAAGACTCATACGGTCTGAGGGAAACGCAGACTCATACGGTCTAAGCGGAAACGCAGACTCATACGGTCTAAGCAGAAACGCAGACTCATACGGTCTGAGGGAAACGCAGACTCATACGGTCTGAGCGGAAATGCAGACTCATATGGTCTAAGCAGAAACGCAGACTCATACGGTCTGAGGGAAACGCAGACTCATACGGTCTGAGCGGAAACGCAGACTCATACGGTCTGAGTGGAAACGCAGACTCATACGGTCTAAGCGGAAACGCAGACTCATAC
Organism: Xenentodon cancila; assembly: GCA_014839995.1. Lineage (NCBI taxonomy): Eukaryota > Metazoa > Chordata > Actinopteri > Beloniformes > Belonidae > Xenentodon > Xenentodon cancila. The sequence continues at coordinate 200,153 of CM026197.1, read as the reverse complement.
GGTCTGAGCGGAAACGCAGACTCATACGGTCTGAGTGGAAACGCAGACTCATACGGTCTAAGCGGAAACGCAGACTCATACGGTCTGAGGGAAACGCAGACTCATACACTCTATACAACAGTGGACGAAGCCTTCGGTCACGTGACCCGTTGGTTTTGAAGCCCGTTTTTCTTCATAAGGGGCGCAGTCATGTTGCCCAGCAAGCCAACGGGGACACGCCCACCACACGTCAGTCAAAGTCAGCTTTGCCGCTCCCAGCTCCGTCAGCCGAACCTCCCGAAACGTCTGCGGCGCTGCTGGAGACGTTTCCAGCGGGATAAACCGTTTCACATGGGCGACGCTGGTTTTATACAAACCGGGTGGTTGTTTCGCGGAGAGCGGCAGCATGACGGTTACAAATGAGGACGTACTAACGGCAAGCAATTAGCTGAGCCGACTGCCAATTGATCATATTAAAAATAAATGTACTTCTTAATACAAACTCTTCTGGCTTCATCCGCCTGAGGAGGGGGAAACCAAACGCACCTTATTTATCTCCCCCCTCCCCATGGTAGCGACGGAATGGCACGGGCCGCGGTGACGTCATCGCGCTGCCTGAGGAGAAGATTTGTTGTGGTTGGTGTTTTGGCTGCTTTTCCTCCGCTCACCGAGAACCTCTAACGGCCTTAACCGACGGTAGAGAGCCCCGACACGGTCAATCCACGGCCTGTCCACCGCTCAGTCATCGGGAGTCGTGTCTGAGCTCTGCTGCGTCAGGAACGGCAAACATGAAATGGATGTTCAAAGAGGATCACTCGCTGGGTGAGAAGTGAGGATGTGGAGGCCGTGATTTTCTGCAAAGGGTTATAAAACGTCCACATAGGTCAAATGAGTGTAATTCTGGACTGCAGGGTTCATATGAAGGTGGTGTCATTTCCAGACATCTCTGGTCCTTCGTGCTTATGTGTGATTAACGGGAGAACTTCGCTGTTGTCTCAGAAAAAAGGTTCAACAAACTCCGAGTCAAAAAAACAACCAGGGTGCAGAAACTCTGGGTTTTGGGTGTCAGAACAGATATCAGACGTGTTCAGTCAACTCTGACTGTGCTGACAATGTTATCGAGACTATAAAAAGCCATAATCAATAGAGTGCCGATACCGTGAATCACCATGGCAACGCATAGTAAGCGGAAGTGATCTTCCTGTTTTGAATTCACAAGAACTGAACATATTAGTGCAGTCATATAATGAATATAAGCGTATTTTCAGACAAAAATGCAAGATGATGGAAAGTTCAGAGCGTAAACTGCAGAGCGAGTGAATTAAGATGAATTCAAATATTCCACGTGGCATGAATGACAAATGGGGGAAGACGTGTTGGTTCAGTCATGTTGGTGACATGGGTGGTGTAGTTTCACATCCGGGGTTGGTGGTGTAGTTTCACATCCGGGGTTGGTGGTGTAGTTTCACATCCGGGGTTGGTGGTGTAGTTTCACCTCCGGGGTTGGTGTTCGTGTTTCACCTCCGGGGTTGGTGGTCGTGTTTCACATCCGGGGTTGGTGGTGTAGCTTCACATCCGGGGTTGCTGGTGTAGTTTCACATCCGGGGTTGCTGGTGTAGTTTCACATCCGGGGTTGCTGGTGTAGTTTCACATCCGGGGTTGGTGGTCGTGTTTCACATCCGGGGATGTTGGTGTTGTTTCACATCCGGGGTTGGTGGTGTAGTTTCACCTCTGGGGTTGGTGGTGTAGTTTCACATCCGGGGTTGGTGGTCGTGTTTCACATCCGGGGTTGGTGGTGTAGTTCGACATCCGGGGTTGGTGGTGTAGTTTCACATCCGGGGTTGGTGGTCTTGTTTCACATCCGGGGTTGGTGGTCGTGTTTCACCTCCGGGGTTGGTGGTCGTGTTTCACATCCGGGGTTGGTGGTGTAGTTTCACATCCGGGGTTGGTGGTGTAGTTTCACATCCGGGGTTGGTGGTGTAGTTTCACCCCCGGGGTTGGTGGTGTTGTTTCACCCCCGGGGTTGGTGGTGTAGTTTCACATCCGGGGTTGGTGGTGTTGTTTCACATCCGGGGATGGTGGTGTAGTTTCACATCCGGGGTTGGTGGTGTAGTTTCACATCCGGGGTTGGTGGTGTAGTTTCACATCCGGGGTTGGTGGTGTTGTTTCACATCCGGGGTTGGTGGTGTTGTTTCACATCCGGGGTTGGTGGTGTTGTTTCACATCCGGGGTTGCTGGTGTAGTTTCACATCCGGGGTTGCTGGTGTAGTTTCACATCCGGGGTTGCTGGTGTAGTTTCACATCCGGGGTTGCTGGTGTAGTTTCACATCCGGGGTTGCTGGTGTAGTTTCACATCCGGGGTTGGTGGTCGTGTTTCACATCCGGGGATGTTGGTGTTGTTTCACATCCGGGGATGGTGGTGTAGTTTCACCTCTGGGGTTGGTGGTGTAGTTTCACATCCGGGGTTGGTGGTCGTGTTTCACATCCGGGGTTGGTGGTGTAGTTCGACATCCGGGGTTGGTGGTGTAGTTTCACATCCGGGGTTGCTGGTAGTGTTTCACATCCGGGGTTGCTGGTGTAGTTTCACATCCGGGGTTGGTGGTCGTGTTTCACATCCGGGGATGTTGGTGTTGTTTCACATCCGGGGATGGTGGTGTAGTTTCACCTCTGGGGTTGGTGGTGTAGTTTCACATCCGGGGTTGGTGGTCGTGTTTCACATCCGGGGTTGGTGGTGTAGTTCGACATCCGGGGTTGGTGGTGTAGTTTCACATCCGGGGTTGCTGGTGTAGTTTCACATCCGGGGTTGCTGGTGTAGTTTCACATCCGGGGTTGCTGGTGTAGTTTCACATCCGGGGTTGCTGGTGTAGTTTCACATCCGGGGTTGCTGGTGTAGTTTCACATCCGGGGTTGGTGGTCGTGTTTCACATCCGGGGATGTTGGTGTTGTTTCACATCCGGGGATGGTGGTGTAGTTTCACCTCTGGGGTTGGTGGTGTAGTTTCACATCCGGGGTTGGTGGTCGTGTTTCACATCCGGGGTTGGTGGTGTAGTTTCACATCCGGGGTTGCTGGTAGTGTTTCACCTTCGGGGATGGTGGTCGTGTTTCACATCCGGGGTTGGTGGTCGTGTTTCACATCCGGGGTTGGTGGTCGTGTTTCACCTCCGGGGTTGGTCGTCGTGTTTCACATCCGGGGTTGGTCGTCGTGTTTCACATCCGGGGTTGGTGGTGTAGTTTCACCCCCGGGGTTGGTGGTGTTGTTTCACCCCCGGGGTTGGTGGTGTAGTTTCACATCCGGGGTTGGTGGTGTTGTTTCACATCCGGGGATGGTGGTGTAGTTTCACATCCGGGGTTGGTGGTGTAGTTTCACATCCGGGGTTGGTGGTCGTGTTTCACCTCCGGGGATGGTGGTGTAGTTTCACATCCGGGGATGGTGGTGTAGTTTCACATCCGGGGTTGGTGGTGTAGTTTCACATCCGGGGATGGTGGTGTTGTTTCACCTCCGGGGTTGGTGGTGTTGTTTCACCTCCGGGGTTGGTGGTGTTGTTTCACATCCGGGGTTGGTGGTGTTGTTTCACATCCGGGGTTGGTGGTGTTGTTTCACCGCCGGGGTTGGTGGTGTTGTTTCACATCCGGGGTTGGTGGTGTAGTTTCACATCCGGGGATGGTGGTCGTGTTTCACATCCGGGGTTGGTGGTGTTGTTTAACATCCGGGGTTGGTGGTGTTGTTTCACATCCGGGGTTGCTGGTGTAGTTTCACATCCGGGGTTGCTGGTGTAGTTTCACCTCCGGGGATGGTGGGGTAGTTTCACCTCCGGGGTTGGTGGTGTAGTTCCACATCCGGGGTTGGTGGTGTTGTTTCACATCCGGGGTTTGTGGTGTTGTTTCACATCCGGGGTTTGTGGTGTAGTTTCACCTCCGGGGATGGTGGTGTTGTTTCACCTCCGGGGATGGTGGTGTTGTTTCACCTCCGGGGTTGGTGGTCGTGTTTCACCTCTGGGGATGGTGGTCGTGTTTCACATCCGGGGTTGGTGGTCGTGTTTCACATCCGGGGTTGGTGGTCGTGTTTCACATCCGGGGTTGGTGGTCGTGTTTCACCCCCGGGGTTGGTGGTCGTGTTTCACATCCGGGGTTGGTGGTCGTGTTTCACATCCGGGGTTGGTGGTGTAGTTTCACATCCGGGGATGGTGGTCGTGTTTCACATCCGGGGATGGTGGTCGTGTTTCACATCCGGGGATGGTGGTCGTGTTTCACATCCGGGGTTGGTGGTGTAGTTTCACATCCGGGGTTGGTGGTGTAGTTTCACATCCGGGGTTGGTGGTCGTGTTTCACCCCCGGGGTTGGTGGTCGTGTTTCACCCCCGGGGTTGGTGGTCGTGTTTCACCCCCGGGGTTGGTGGTCGTGTTTCACATCCGGGGTTGGTGGTCGTGTTTCACATCCGGGGATGGTGGTGTAGTTTCACATCCGGGGATGGTGGTCGTGTTTCACATCCGGGGTTGGTGGTCGTGTTTCACCCCCGGGGTTTGTGGTCGTGTTTCACCCCCGGGGTTTGTGGTGTAGTTTCACATCCGGGGTTGGTGGTGTTGTTTCACATCCGGGGTTGGTGGTGTTGTTTCACATCCGGGGATGGTGGTGTAGTTTCACATCCGGGGTTGGTGGTGTTGTTTCACATCCGGGGTTGGTGGTGTTGTTTCACATCCGGGGATGGTGGTGTAGTTTCACATCCGGGGTTGGTGGTGTTGTTTCACATCCGGGGATGGTGGTGTTGTTTCACATCCGGGGATGGTGGTGTTGTTTCACATCCGGGGATGGTGGTGTAGTTTCACATCCGGGGTTGGTGGTCGTGTTTCACCCCCGGGGTTGGTGGTCGTGTTTCACATCCGGGGTTGGTGGTTGTGTTTCACCTCCGGGGTTGGTGGTCGTGTTTCACCCCCGGGGTTGGTGGTGTTGTTTCACATCCGGGGTTGGTGGTGTTGTTTCACCCCCGGGGATTGTGGTCGTGTTTCACATCCGGGGTTGGTGGTCGTGTTTCACCTCCGGGGATGGTGGTGTTGTTTCATCTTTGGGGTTGGTGGTCGTGTTTCACATCCGGGGTTGGTGGTCGTGTTTCACCTCCGGGGATGGTGGTCGTGTTTCACCTCCGGGGATGGTGGTCGTGTTTCACCTCCGGGGTTGGTGGTGTTGTTTCACCTCCGGGGTTGGTGGTGTTGTTTCACCTCCGGGGTTGGTGGTGTTGTTTTACCTCCGGGGTTGGTGGTGTTGTTTCACCTCCGGGGTTGGTGGTGTTGTTTCACCTCCGGGGTTGGTGGTGTTGTTTCACATCCGGGGTTGGTGGTGTTGTTTCACCTCCGGGGTTGGTGGTGTTGTTTCACCTCCGGGGTTGGTGGTGTTGTTTCACCTCCGGGGTTGGTGGTGTTGTTTCACATCCGGGGTTGGTGGTGTTGTTTCACCTCCGGGGATGGTTGTCGTGTTTCACATCCGGGGTTGGTGGTCGTGTTTCACATCCGGGGTTGGTGGTCGTGTTTCACATCCGGGGATGGTGGTCGTGTTTCACATCCGGGGTTGGTGGTCGTGTTTCACCTCCGGGGTTGGTGGTGTAGTTTCACATCCGGGGTTGGTGGTGTAGTTTCACATCCGGGGTTGGTGGTGTAGTTTCACATCCGGGGTTGGTGGTCGTGTTTCACCCCCGGGGTTGGTGGTGTAGTTTCACATCCGGGGTTGGTGGTGTAGTTTCACATCCGGGGTTGGTGGTCGTGTTTCACCTCCGGGGATGGTGGTCGTGTTTCACCTCCGGGGATGGTGGTGTAGTTTCACATCCGGGGTTGGTGGTGTAGTTTCACCTCCGGGGTTGGTGGTCGTGTTTCACCTCCGGAGATGGTGGTCGTGTTTCACCTCCGGGGATGGTGGTGTTGTTTCACCTCCGGGGATGGTGGTGTTGTTTCACCTCCGGGGTTGGTGGTGTAGTTTCACATCCGGGGTTGGTGGTGTTGTTTCACCCCCGGGGTTGGTGGTCGTGTTTCACATCCGGGGTTGGTGGTCGTGTTTCACCTCCGGGGTTGGTGGTCGTGTTTCACCCCCGGGGTTGGCGGTGTTGTTTCACCCCGGGGTTGGTGGTGTTGTTTCACCCCGGGGTTGGTGGTGTTGTTTCACATCCGGGGTTGGTGGTGTTGTTTCACCCCCGGGGATGGTGGTCGTGTTTCACATCCGGGGATGGTGGTCGTGTTTCACATCCGGGGATGGTGGTCGTGTTTCACCCCCGGGGTTGGTGGTGTTGTTTCACCCCCGGGGTTGGTGGTGTTGTTTCACCTCCGGGGTTGGTGGTCGTGTTTCACCTCCGGGGTTGGTGGTCGTGTTTCACATCCGGGGTTGGTGGTCGTGTTTCACATCCGGGGATGGTGGTCGTGTTTCACATCCGGGGTTGGTGGTGTTGTTTCACCCCCGGGGTTGGTGGTGTAGTTTCACATCCGGGGTTGGTGGTAGTGTTTCACATCCGGGGATGGTGGTCGTGTTTCACATCCGGGGTTGGTGGTGTTGTTTCACCCCCGGGGTTGGTGGTCGTGTTTCACCTCCGGGGATGGTGGTCGTGTTTCACATCCGGGGTTGGTGGTCGTGTTTCACCCCCGGGGTTCTTGGTCGTGTTTCACATCCGGGGATGGTGGTCGTGTTTCACATCCGGGGTTGGTGGTCGTGTTTCACATCCGGGGTTGGTGGTCGTGTTTCACCCCCGGGGTTGGTGGTGTTGTTTCACATCCGGGGATGGTGGTCGTGTTTCACATCCGGGGTTGGTGGTCGTGTTTCACCTCCGGGGATGGTGGTGTTGTTTCATCTTTGGGGTTGGTGGTCGTGTTTCACATCCGGGGTTGGTGGTCGTGTTTCACCTCCGGGGATGGTGGTCGTGTTTCACCTCCGGGGTTGGTGGTGTTGTTTCACCTCCGGGGTTGGTGGTGTTGTTTTACCTCCGGGGTTGGTGGTGTTGTTTCACCTCCGGGGTTGGTGGTGTTGTTTCACCTCCGGGGTTGGTGGTGTTGTTTCACATCCGGGGTTGGTGGTGTTGTTTCACATCCGGGGTTGGTGGTGTTGTTTCACCGCCGGGGTTGGTGGTGTTGTTTCACATCCGGGGTTGGTGGTGTTGTTTCACCTCCGGGGTTGGTGGTGTTGTTTCACATCCGGGGATGGTGGTCGTGTTTCACATCCGGGGTTGGTGGTCGTGTTTCACCCCCGGGGTTGGTGGTGTTGTTTCACATCCGGGGTTGGTGGTGTTTTTTCACCCCCGGGGATGGTGGTCGTGTTTCACATCCGGGGTTGGTGGTCGTGTTTCACCTCCGGGGATGGTGGTGTTGTTTCATCTTTGGGGTTGGTGGTCGTGTTTCACATCCGGGGTTGGTGGTCGTGTTTCACCTCCGGGGATGGTGGTCGTGTTTCACCTCCGGGGTTGGTGGTGTTGTTTCACCTCCGGGGTTGGTGGTGTTGTTTTACCTCCGGGGTTGGTGGTGTTGTTTCACCTCCGGGGTTGGTGGTGTTGTTTCACCTCCGGGGTTGGTGGTGTTGTTTCACATCCGGGGTTGGTGGTGTTGTTTCACATCCGGGGTTGGTGGTGTTGTTTCACCGCCGGGGTTGGTGGTGTTGTTTCACATCCGGGGTTGGTGGTGTTGTTTCACCTCCGGGGTTGGTGGTGTTGTTTCACATCCGGGGATGGTTGTCGTGTTTCACATCCGGGGTTGGTGGTCGTGTTTCACATCCGGGGTTGGTGGTCGTGTTTCACATCCGGGGTTGGTGGTCGTGTTTCACCTCCGGGGTTGGTGGTGTCGTTTCACCTCCGGGGTTGGTGGTGTTGTTTCACCTCCGGGGTTGGTGGTGTTGTTTCACATCCGGGGTTGGTGGTGTTGTTTCACATCCGGGGTTGGTGGTGTTGTTTCACCGCCGGGGTTGGTGGTGTTGTTTCACCTCCGGGGTTGGTGGTCGTGTTTCACCCCCGGGGTTGGTGGTCGTGTTTCACATCCGGGGATGGTGGTCGTGTTTCACATCCGGGGTTGGTGGTCGTGTTTCACCTCCGGGGATGGTGGTGTTGTTTCACCTCCGGGGTTGCTGGTGTAGTTTCACATCCGGGGTTGCTGGTGTAGTTTCACATCCGGGGTTGGTGGTCGTGTTTCACCCCCGGGGTTGGTGGTGTAGTTTCACATCCGGGGTTGGTGGTGTAGTTTCACATCCGGGGTTGGTGGTCGTGTTTCACCTCCGGGGATGGTGGTCGTGTTTCACCTCCGGGGATGGTGGTGTAGTTTCACATCCGGGGTTGGTGGTGTAGTTTCACCTCCGGGGTTGGTGGTTGTGTTTCACCTCCGGAGATGGTGGTCGTGTTTCACCTCCGGGGATGGTGGTGTTGTTTCACCTCCGGGGATGGTGGTGTTGTTTCACCTCCGGGGTTGGTGGTGTAGTTTCACATCCGGGGTTGGTGGTGTTGTTTCACCCCCGGGGTTGGTGGTCGTGTTTCACATCCGGGGTTTGTGGTCGTGTTTCACCTCCGGGGTTGGTGGTCGTGTTTCACCCCCGGGGTTGGTGGTGTTGTTTCACCCCCGGGGTTGGTGGTGTTGTTTCACATCCGGGGTTGGTGGTGTTGTTTCACCCCCGGGGATGGTGGTCGTGTTTCACATCCGGGGATGGTGGTCGTGTTTCACATCCGGGGATGGTGGTCGTGTTTCACCCCCGGGGTTGGTGGTCGTGTTTCACATCCGGGGTTGGTGGTGTTGTTTCACCCCCGGGGTTGGTGGTGTAGTTTCACATCCGGGGATGGTGGTCGTGTTTCACCTCCGGGGATGGTGGTCGTGTTTCACATCCGGGGTTGGTGGTCGTGTTTCACCCCCGGGGTTCGTGGTCGTGTTTCACATCCGGGGATGGTGGTCGTGTTTCACATCCGGGGATGGTGGTCGTGTTTCACATCCGGGGTTGGTGGTCGTGTTTCACATCCGGGGATGGTGGTCGTGTTTCACATCCGGGGATGGTGGTCGTGTTTCACATCCGGGGATGGTGGTCGTGTTTCACATCCGGGGTTCGTGGTCGTGTTTCACATCCGGGGATGGTGGTCGTGTTTCACATCCGGGGTTGGTGGTGTTGTTTCACCCCCGGGGTTGGTGGTGTAGTTTCACATCCGGGGTTGGTGGTGTTGTTTCACCCCCGGGGTTGGTGGTGTAGTTTCACATCCGGGGTTGGTGGTCGTGTTTCACCCCCGGGGTTGGTGGTCGTGTTTCACATCCGGGGTTGGTGGTCGTGTTTCACCTCCGGGGATGGTGGTGTTGTTTCATCTCCGGGGTTGGTGGTGTAGTTTCACATCCGGGGTTGGTGGTCGTGTTTCACCCCCGGGGTTGGTGGTCGTGTTTCACATCCGGGGTTGGTGGTCGTGTTTCACCTCCGGGGATGGTGGTGTAGTTTCACATCCGGGGTTGGTGGTGTAGTTTCACATCCGGGGTTGGTGGTCGTGTTTCACCTCCGGGGATGGTGGTGTTGTGTCACCTCCGGGGTTGGTGGTGTAGTTTCACATCCGGGGTTGGTGGTCGCGTTTCACCCCCGGGGTTGGTGGTCGCGTTTCACATCCGGGGTTGGTGGTCGCGTTTCACATCCGGGGTTGGTGGTCGCGTTTCACATCCGGGGTTGGTGGTCGCGTTTCACATCCGGGGTTGGTGGTCGCGTTTCACATCCGGGGATGGTGGTCGCGTTTCACATCCGGGGATGGTGGTGTTGTTTCACCCCCGGGGTTGGTGGTGTAGTTTCACATCCGGGGTTGGTGGTGTAGTTTCACATCCGGGGTTGGTGGTGTAGTTTCACATCCGGGGTTGGTGGTGTAGTTTCACATCCGGGGTTGGTGGTGTTGTTTCACCTCCGGGGTTGGTGGTCGTGTTTCACATCCGGGGTTGGTGGTCGTGTTTCACCTCCGGGGATGGTGGTGTTGTTTCATCTCCGGGGTTGGTGGTGTAGTTTCACATCCGGGGTTGGTGGTCGTGTTTCACCCCCGGGGTTGGTGGTCGTGTTTCACATCCGGGGTTGGTGGTCGTGTTTCACCTCCGGGGATGGTGGCGTAGTTTCACATCCGGGGATGGTAGTGTAGTTTCACCTCCACCCTGGAAGGGAAACAACTAACCGAAGCAGTTCAGGATGAGGTATAAAACAAGTATAAACCGCAACTCAAATGTAACAGAGATTTGGTTGTTTTCACTTTAAAACATTTACAAGAAATGGAAATATCAAAAGTTAAAATTATTTATAGAGCCTGAATGGAAAATTTCAGCGTAGTCAATACATCCAATCACACTGAGAAATTATTGATCTTTATCATCAATATTATCAACCTTTAAAACATGTTGATTACCTGATGACTTTGTGGCCACTGGAAAAAGATGCTGGTGTGCGTGTTTGATTTAAAAAAAAAAAAAAAAAAAAAAAAAAAGAAAGAAGGGGGGCTGTTTTTTCTCTCAGTTCTGCATCTTCACTGTCTTACGTAATAGAGTATGTTCAATATCGACATCGTTATTAAGTAGATAAATAATAATAAGACAGTTGTAGATAAATAATAGCTGGTAAAATTCATAACCTAAGATATTTAGTGTGAAGTATGGACATACTGTGGGTGATATTTGTCATGCAAAGAGGGATCATTAAATTAAATGTGTAAAAAAAAAAAAAAAATGTTAAAAATCATCTGGTGTCACCAGCTCAGCTGATGTCTGATTTGATCACATTCAGATCTGTTTGGGTCATCAATATACTTTCACCAATGTCACCGTTCAGACATCTCTAAAATGTTTGTTATATGATCAGTTAATTCAATTGAACTGGTTTCAGCTTCACACACACACGTTTGGGATCATTTACTGTCACATGACCTTGTTTGATCCAAGCTTTAGCTATGAGGCAGATGTCCTCACACAAGAGGAAGATCAACACCTTCTGCAGCTGCTGTTTCTCTTTCTGAACAATTTCTAAATGCACATCCAGGGTTCAAAGTTCAGGAGGAATATACCAAAGAATCGTTGTCTATGATTGATGTTGTATTATCATCATCACTACTATTATTATAATTATTATTATTATTATTATTATTATTATTATTATTATTATTATATTACTTTATTTGAACTTTTGGTTGTGGTGCTCTGAAACTTTGCAGGTCTGTGGTCAGATTAAACATCCACCTGATTAACACAGATGCTGTTTTGTGTTCTGCAGAACATCGGTGCATAGAGTCCGCCAAAATCCGCAGCAAATACCCTGACAGAGTCCCGGTGAGTGGAAATACTGCCATTGGTGCCGCCAAGTGGACGGCTGTTTTTTATTTTTTTTAAACAACACTTGTGTTTGTCAGGTGATTGTGGAGAAGGTGTCCGGGTCTCAGATAGTCAATATTGACAAGAGGAAGTACTTGGTCCCCTCTGACATCACCGTGGCTCAGTTCATGTGGATCATCAGGAAACGCATCCAGCTGCCCTCAGAGAAGGCCATCTTCTTGTTTGTGGACAAGACGGTTCCCCAGTCCAGGTCAGGCTTGTTTAGACCCATAAACCGGTCGGAGTGAGCTCAGGCTGGTGGTCTTTAGCCAAGAATGGAGGTAGCTGTCACCTTGTACCTGGACCAGACCAACCTGGATCTGCTCTCAGTTGCTTTCACCAACTAATATGATGTTTGGCTACGCACGCTAGTGTTAGTGGGTTAGGGCTTGTTAATGTTTATCTAAACACAAATGGACATTGTTTAGACCTTGTTCAGACCTCGTTTAAACCTACATTTGACCTTTATACCATCTTGCACGTGTAGCTGTGTGGTTTATTCATAGTGTTTGTGTTTCAGCATCACAATGGGGCAGCTGTACGATAAGGAGAAGGACGAGGATGGATTTTTATACGTGGCTTACAGTGGAGAAAACACCTTTGGCTTTTAGAAGCACTGCCATGGAGACCAGCCCTGTGACCACACCCACCCACAGTCAATCACAGCCTTCGCTAGCCCCCTGCAGATGGCGAGGGGAAACCCCAGAGAGGTTCTAAGACGGGACGCTACTCACCTGACTGGATGAACGCAGCGAGAGCTCCAGTGTGTGTGTGTTCTGGCCTCGTTTGATTCAGATCCAGTCTGTTTTAGTTATTCCTGTCAGTTTTAGAGGGAATCTTGATGACTTTTTGTCTTGCTTTTTTAAGTGTTTGTGTGAATAAGCTTAGTTGTCTTCTCTTCTCTATATGCAATATTTTGATTTGAGTAAGAGTTTTAATTTAACTGTTTGGAGGTGACCTAACCAATAAAAATATTTAAAAAATCAATCGCCTCCATTTTAAATTTTTTCCAGTTGGAACTTCATTATTATAGTTTTTACAAAAGAATGTAGCAGCCAAAACTAGACATTGTACATAAAACGCACGTAGTGTATGGACTGTAGTCCACAACACAACCTCTCGAACATGACCCCCGATCAATTATTACATAAACAACGGCAGGTAAAAACTCCCCTTTTCCCCAAACCAGGTTTGGGGAAAGACCATTAAATTCTTGACTTCAATATGTTAGAACCATGTCCAGCGTATGACTGCAACAGTGAGCGGGTTCCTCCATATGTTGACTGAATCCAGCTGGGTCAACTAAAGAAGTCAAACTAGAACTGAGGCTGTCAATCTCCACATCTGCATGAATGTTGAAATCACCAGCTATGAGAAACTTGTCTACCTGAAGAACTAGATCTGATATGAGGTCTGAAAAATCAGAGAGAAAAAGACCAGGACATTCCACAACAGCCAGGAGAACTGGTGACTTGGAGCCTGGAAGTTACAGCATAACAACAGATTTTCAAGGCCTAAAGTTGAAAGCAATAAACCAGATTTACAGGTCACAGCTCCACCTCTGAAACCCTCTGAAACCACTCTGAAAGTATGAGTAGACAGAGGTGATTCATAAAGACAAATATAATCTTGTTCCTGCAACTGAGTTTCTGTAAATAAACAAGGTCAAAATGTTGGATCATCAATTATTTACAAAGAAAACTTTGGAGGAGAGAGATCTGATGTTTAACAATTATTTGATCACTGTTCAGTTGACTCCAACATCTCTGGACCTCGTCGTATGGGGTTGACTCCAGTATCTCTGGACCTCGTCGTATGGGGTTGACTCCAGTATCTCTGGACCTCGTCGTATGGGGTTGACTCCAACATCTCTGGACCTCGTCGTATGGGGTTGACTCCAGTATCTCTGGACCTCGTCGTATGGGGTTGACTCCAACATCTCTGGACCTCGTCGTGTGGGGTTGACTCAAACATCTCTGGACCTCGTCGTGTGGAGTTGACTCCAACATCTCTGGACCTCGTCGTGTGGGGTTGACTCCAACATCTCTGGACCTCGTCGTGTGGGGTTGACTCAAACATCTCTGGACCTCGTCATGTGGAGTTGACTCCAACATCTCTGGACCTCGTCATGTGGAGTTGACTTCAACATCTCTGGACCTCGTAGTGTGGAGTTGACTCCAACATCTCTGGACCTCGTCGTGTGGAGTTGACTCCAACATCTCTGGACCTCGTCGTGTGGGGTTGACTCAAACATCTGTGGACCTCGTCGTGTGGGGTTGACTCCAGTATCTCTGGACCTCGTCGTATGAGGTTGACTGCAGCATCTCTGGACCTCGTTGTGTAGGGTTGACTCCAACATCTCTGGACCTCGTAGTGTGGAGTTGACTCCAACATCTCTGGACCTCGTTGTGTGGGGTTGACTCCAACATCTCTGGACCTCGTCGTGTGGAGTTGACTCCAACATCTCTGGACCTCGTTGTGTGGGGTTGACTCAAACATCTCTGGACCTCGTTGTGTGGAGTTGACTCCAGCATCTCTGGACCTCGTCGTATGGGGTTGACTCCAGTATCTCTGGACCTCGTCGTATGGGGTTGACTCCAGTATCTCTGGACCTCGTCGTGTGGGGTTGACTCCAGTATCTCTGGACCTCGTCGTGTGGGGTTGACTCCAGTATCTCTGGACCTCGTCGTGTGGGGTTGACTCCAGTATCTCTGGACCTCGTCGTGTGGGGTTGACTCGAGTCTCTCTGGACCTCGTTGTGTGGGGTTGACTCCAGTATCTCTGGACCTCGTCGTGTGGGGTTGACTCCAGTATCTCTGGACCTCGTCGTATGGGGTTGACTCCAGTATCTCTGGACCTCGTCGTGTAGGGTTGACTCCAGTCTCTCTGGACCTTGTCGTGTGGGGTTGACTCCAGTATCTCTGGACCTTGTCAGGTGGGGTTGACTCCAGTATCTCTGGACCTCGTCGTGTGGGGTTGACTAAAACATCTCTGGACCTCGTCGTGTGGAGTTGACTCCAACGTCTCTGGACCTCGTCGTGTGGAGTTGACTCCAACGTCTCTGGACCTCGTCGTGTGGGGTTGACTCAAACGTCTCTGGACCTCGTCGTGTGGAGTTGACTCCAACATCTCTGGACCTAGTCGTGTGGGGTTGACTCCAACATCTCTGGACCTCGTCGTGTGGGGATGACTCCAGTATCTCTGGACCTCGTCATGTGGAGTTGACTGCAACATCTCTGGACCTCGTCGTATGGGGTTGACTCCAACATCTGTGGACCTCGTCGTGTGGGGTTGACTCCAGTATCTCAGGACCTCGTCGTGTGGAGTTGACTCCAACATCTCTGGTCCTCGTCGTGTGGGGTTGACTCCAACATCTCTGGACCTTGTCGTGTGGGGTTGACTCAAACATCTGTGGACCTCGTCGTGTGGGGTTGACTCCAGTATCTCTGGACCTCGTCGTATGAGGTTGACTGCAGCATCTCTGGACCTCGTTGTGTAGGGTTGACTCCAACATCTCTGGACCTCGTAGTGTGGAGTTGACTCCAACATCTCTGGACCTCGTTGTGTGGGGTTGACTCCAACATCTCTGGACCTCGTCGTGTGGAGTTGACTCCAACATCTCTGGACCTCGTCGTGTGGGGTTGACTCAAACATCTCTGGACCTCGTCGTGTGGAGTTGACTCCAGCATCTCTGGACCTCGTCGTATGGGGTTGACTCCAGTATCTCTGGACCTCGTCGTATGGGGTTGACTCCAGTATCTCTGGACCTCGTCGTGTGGGGTTGACTCCAGTATCTCTGGACCTCGTCGTGTGGGGTTGACTCCAGTATCTCTGGACCTCGTCGTGTGGAGTTGACTCCAACATCTCTGGACCTCGTCGTGTGGAGTTGACTTTTTGATACCATAGATCACAGCATTTTACTGCAGAGACTAGAGTATGTTGTTGGGATTAAAAGGACAGCTCTAGATTGGTTTAAATCAGATCTGTCTGATAGATTCCAGTTTGTTCATGTTCATGAGATTTCTTCCGTACAGACAAGGGTCTCCTATGGTGTCCCACAGGATTCAGTTCTAGGGCCAATCTTGTTCAGCTTACACATGCAGCCCTTGGGAAGTATTATCCGGAACCACAGCATTCATTTTCATTGTTATGTTGATGACACGCAGCTGTATTTTCTATGAAGATGAAACAGAACCATCAGTCAAACTTCAGGTGTGTCTTAAGGACATCAAGGACTGGATGTCCACTAATTTTTTACTTCTAAATTCTGATAAAACAGAGGTTGTTGTTTGTGGTCCAAACACCTCAGGAAGGGATTAGATGGTGTTGCTATGGCCTCCAGTACAACTGTGAGAAACCTTGGAGTTATTTTGATCAGGATTTGTCATTTAAACAACATATTAATCAGGTTTGTAAAACTGTGTTTTTCCACCTCCGTAATATCACAAAGATTAGGAGCATCCTCTCGCAGAGTGATGCTGGAAAACTAATTCATGCGTTTGTATCTTCTAGACTAGATTACTGTAACGTGTTGTTGGCTGGATGTCCAAGAAATTCTCTGAAGATCCTCCAGATGATCCAAAATGCAGCAGACAACTTGTGTTGTAAAAGACGTTATATAAATAAAATTGAATTTAATTGAATTGACTCCAACATCTCTGGACCTCGTCGTGTGGGGTTGACTCCAGTATCTCTGCTTTGTAGCAGCTCCTCTTCTATCACCTGAAATAACTTTTTTGAGGTTTGTTGCTGCCATCAAAATCAAAGTTACTTTAACACAAACCCTGGGAGTAGTTCTGAACCTGAATTTCAACATCCACATTAAGACCGTAGTGAAGTCAGTCTGTTATCACCAAAAGAAAATTTGGAGGATTAAAGAACTGATGTCTAAGCAGGACTTAGAAGACCATGTCCAGGCTTTTATCTTCAGTAGACTGGACTACTGTGATCCTGTTCTCACGGGTCCCTAAAACATCCATCAAACAGCTGCAGTTAGTCCAGAACGCTGCTGCCCGAGTCCTCACTAAGACCAGAGACTGGACCTTATGACTCCAGGTCTGAGATCTTTACACTGGTTCCTGTCTGTCCCAGAACAGATGTTAAAATGCTGCTGTTGCTTTATAAATCTCTGAATGGTCCATTTATGAGTTAACCAAAATCCTCAGGGCCACGCCTACTTTCTGTACAAAGAGTTAGAACCAAACAGGTGAGGCAGCATTCAGCTTTTATGCTCCTCCCCTGTGGAACAAACTCCCAGAATGCATCAGGGCGGCTGAAACGCTCAGCTGCTTTAAGTCGAGTTGAAAATCTTATTATTTACTTGTTTTCTTTTTAACTTATATTTGTCTGTCTATCTTTAATTTCTGGTTTTAAAGTCTTTTACTTTTTAATGCATTTTTAAAAGATTTTTATTTAAAGCACTTTGAATTGTCTTGTGTCATACAAATAAACTTAAACCTGCCTCTTAAGGTTGTAGGTTTCTTCAATATTAATGTTTGTATTTTCTGTTCAGTTGTGAATTAAATGTGAGTTTACAGGACTTTTTTTTATCACTTTATTATGTCTTTAATTCCATCTTCTGCAGTTTGTGTTGTGATTAAAATACAGGAGGGAATGTTTGAAGTAATATATTTTACCTAATGACATAACCAAACATAGAGGAAAGACAATTATTTCAACAAGATTTAAGAACTTTCTGCAGCAGTTTGTCTTTGTCTTGAAATACTAATTGTTAAACATGCGGTAAATTCATGCAGTGAGACTGTTGCTGTGCTAAAAGACAAAAGTTCCAGGTAACCCTGACAAGTAAAAAGGGGTGAAATCATAAAACATTTTGTTAAAAAAAAAACGCACCAATATCAGTGTGAAGTGGTGCGTATCCGTGAATTTCTTTTACTGTTTCACTTCCTCATTTTGCCTCTGCAACATTTCTGAGAACATACTGAATACTTGGAATGAAAACGTAACGTAACGTCTGTCAGTTTGAGACTCAGATGACCATATCAGTTCTGATATGTTGTAGAAGTACATTCAGAGGTTTAGGTACCACTAGTAAAGTCATGAAGGTGCTCTAACATGAAAAACCATTAAAAGAGTACAGAACCCCAGATAAAAAAAAATACAGCTTTTATTTGCAAACTTCTACATCCATGAACAGGAGTGTTTTCTTAGAGGAAGTTGGTGTCTATCTTAAATTTTAAAGCAAGATGTTATTTAACTGACAGACTGATTAAACAAGTTCTAAATACAAGTGTTCTAGAAAATCATTTTCTAGCTGATGTTCTGAAATAGCCAAAAGGAAGCATTTTCTCTGTCTCATTAAAAAAACAACCATATTTTCTCATGATTTAGAGAATTTAGAGGGGGTCTCTGAAGACTTCTGAAACTGCTCCAGCAGCTCTTTTGTCCATGTCCAGTCAGGATTGAGGCAGAACTTCCTGTCCTTTACACTGGTCACTCTGCCACAAACAAACAGAACAAACTGTGAATAATGTAGGTAAAACCAGCAGCTGTGAAACTCATCCAGGTCACATCACAGCAAACCCGCAATCCTGATCCACAGTGGGACAGGTCTGCTGTGGGGTGCAATCAAAGAGCTACAAGAGGCTGGAGACAGTCATCAGCCTTCACAATAAGAGTCATTACACTTCAGCTGTGATGTGAAAACTAACCATCTTATTTTAGAGCTTGATTGGAGTCTGTTTCTCTTGTGTTTGAAAGATTTCACTTGCTAAACTCATGAACCTTCCACCGCTGTTTGACAATCATC
>CM026197.1:157096-177096 GCA_014839995.1 Xenentodon cancila | reverse complement strand
ACATTTTCTGTTCAGCACTGTAGCCAGGCTGACAAAGAGCCACAACTCTGTTGAGCCGTGCATCCCTGCAGCTCTCAGTAGTGAAGACTTTATGAGCTTCTTTAGCAATAAAATTGTCAGAATTAGAGAGGAAATCGGCCAGGCCCTCCCGGCAGTGGCTGTGGGAATTTCTTCAACCTCAGCGACTCCCTTATGCTCCGACCTGACTCTAGACTGTTTTGTTCCTGTAGACCTCTCTGAGCTGACCTCAGTCGTCAATGGATCTAAATCATCCACGTGTCTGTTAGACCCAATCCCAACTCGACTACTTAAAAATGTTTTCTCTGTTATTGGACCGACAATACTGGAACAGATCAACTTGTCCCTAGTCTTAGGATATGTACCACAGGCTTTTAAAGTTGCAGTAATCAAACCATTACTTAAAAAACCCTCTCTTGACCCAGACATTTTAGCTAACTATAGACCAATTTCCAACCTTCCATTTATCTCTAAAATTCTGGAAAGGGTAGTTGCAAGCCAGCTGTGTGAGCATTTGTATAGAAATGATCTATTTGAAATTTTTCAGTCAGGGTTCAGAATGCATCATAGCACAGAAACAGCACTGGTTCGAGTCTCGAATGACCTTCTTATGGCCTTAGATACTGGATTAGTGTCCATACTGGTTCTGCTGGACCTCAGATAATGGGTTAGTGTCCATACTGGTTCTGCTGGACCTCAGATAATGGGTTAGTGTCCATACTGGTTCTGCTGGACCTCAGCGCTGCTTTTGATACTATAGATCACAGCATTTTACTGCAGAGGCTAGAGTATGTTGTTGGGATTAAAGGGACAGCTCTAGATTGGTTTAAATCATATCTGTCTGATAGATTCCAGTTTGTTCATGTTCATGAGGTTTCTTCCGTACAGACGAGGGTCTGCTATGGTGTCCCGCAGGGTTCAGTGCTAGGGCCAATCCTGTTCAGTTTATACATGCAGCCCTTGGGAAGTATTATCCGGAACCACGGCATTAATTTTCATTGTTATGCTGATGATACGCAGCTGTATTTGTCTATGAAGCCAGATGAAACGGAACCATTAGACAAACTTCAGATGTGTATTAAGGACATCAAGGACTGGATGTCCAGAAATTTTTTGCTACTAAATTCTGATAAAACAGAAGTTGTTTGTGGTCCCAAACAGCTTAGGAAGGGATTAGATGGTCTTGCGATGGCCTCCAGTAAAACTGTGCGAAACCTTGGCGTTATATTCGATCAGGATTTGTCATTTAAACAGCATATTAATCAGGTTTGTAAAACTGCGTTTTTCCACCTCCGTAATATCGCAAAGATTAGGAGCATCCTCTCGCAGAGTGATGCCGAAAAACTAATTCATGCGTTCGTATCTTCTAGACTAGATTACTGTAACGTGTTGTTGGCTGGATGTCCAAGTAATTCTCTTAACAGCCTCCAGCTGATCCAAAATGCAGCAGCGCGAGTGCTGACAGGAACCAACAAGAGAGACCACGTCTCTCCAGTTTTAGCTTCCCTCCATTGGCTCCCTGTAAAATTTAGAATCCAATTCAAAATTTTATTACTGGCATATAAAGTCCAAAATGGCCTAGCGCCGCGATATTTGCAAGACCTGATAGTACCGTACGTTCCTAACAGAGTTCTCCGTTCTCAGGGTGCAGGTTTACTCGTAGTTCCTAGAGTATCGAAATGTAGATTTGGAGGACGGGCTTTCTGTTATCAGGCACCATCACTATGGAACCAACTTCCAGTTTGGGTGAAGGAGGCTGACACCACCTCCACCTTTAAAACTAAACTTAAAACATTTCTGTTTAATAAAGCATATAGTTAGTGTATATTTAGTACCTTAATGTGTCAGGGCCAGTAGTCAAAGCTGCAGCTGCAGGACCAGATTAGAGCAGCTCATCTTAAACATAGCTTCGGTGTAGATATGCTGTTATAGGCCTCTGCTGCAGGGGGGCACCAACATGATCCACTGAGTGGTGCCTTTCACCTTCTCTGTTTCTCTTTGCCTTCTCTGTCTCTTCTTCACCTCAACCCTCATTTATTAACAATATCGCATAAACTTAATTGTGGTCCATTGTTCTGGTAGTTTTTTGTGCTTGTCTGGCCCTTCTTTTCCTCTTCTGTACATGTCCTGCGGACCAGAGCCTCAGGAGCTGCTTGCTGACCTGCAGTTCCACCTCTGACCATCCCAGTGTCTGCCTCCACCTGTCTGTATGGATGTCTGTTGGATGCTTGCTGACACCCCGACATGCAGTCCTCATCCCCTTGGATCACCGTCTATCCATATATCACCCATATTCACAGAAGTCTAATTGGACTACTGATGATAGTTACTATTGTATCCTGTCTTGTACCTTTGACGGTGTCTCTATGTCTCTATTCTTTCTTATTTCTTGCTCTACCCGGCTGGCCTTCGGCAGGAGGGTCCCCCCTCATGAGCCAGGTCCTGCCTTAAGGTTTCTTCCCTCTTAAAGGGGAGTTTTTCCTTGCCACTGTTTGGCTTAAGGTTTTTCTTCCACTAGGGGAGTTTTTACCTGCCGCTGTTTATGTAATAATTGATCGGGGGTCATGTTCTGGGTCTCTGGAAAGCGCCTAGAGACAACTTGTGTTGTAATAGACGCTATATAAATAAAATTGAAATGAATTGAATATTTTGACTAAAACCTGCCTTAAAGCTATAACGGCTGGCTGAATTTTAATTCTCAAGCTGTGGACTTATAGACCTCAGAAATTACTATGTTAGCAGGTTTTAAGTCTGAAAGCATCCAGAGCATGTCTTAGGAACCTGAAATTTATTTTTAGGCAGGATTTTTTTTCTGTAACTTTAACGTGACTGTGGAGTTTTACTTCCCCCTCTTTTCCTCTAAAAAAGCATTTCATGGATGTGAGGAGGGCTCGTGGTTTAAAGGAACCCATGATTAACACAGGCGGATGTGCAGACTCAGCGAATGAGAAGACTTTTGACCTGACCATGAGTGGTGATAGGGATGGAGATGAAAGATCCTGAACCACAGATATTTGGAGCCCACTTTGCACTGATGTGAACCTGCTCTTTAAAACCTTTCCTAATTCACATTAAAAATGCTGAAACTCACAACCTGGACTTCAGGACTCATGAGTGTGTAATGCTGTCAAGACATTGCTTTCTCTTCTGATTGCACCACAAGGTTTTTTTTCCAAAAATCTATTAACACACTTAAAAATGTTCAGAGAAACGTCTTAAACACTTCAGTCTTCATGATTCCAGTGAAAGCTCAACCTGATTTAACTAGGACTTGAAGGGAAGTGAGTCTACATCACTTTTTGTTTCCGCGTAAATCCTGAAGCAGTCACGTTCAGGTCTGGGCTTTGACCAGGTCATTCCAAAACCTTGAGTCTTAAAATTTTCATAATTTTTATTAAATCCCACTTTATTCATATAGCATCTATTACAATACAATCTGTCTCTAGGTGCTTTAGAGAGACCAAAACATGACCCCATAACAATTATTACATTAACAACTGCAGGTAAAAACTCCCCTTTAAGAGGGAAGAAACATCCACATTAAGACAGTAGTGAAGTCAGCCTGTTATCGCCTAAAGAACATTTGGAGGATTAAAAGAACGATGTCTCAGCAGTGTAGGTTTCCAATAAACCTCTCAGGGCGAGAGCGCGTGGTTGACGCGTGTTCTCCACATATAAACGGCACAAAAAAGGCGTGAAATAAAAATAATTGGGAAAAGGGATGTCCTCCACTGGTGGTGGTTTTGGGTTTTATTTAACAAAAAAGAAGAACAAAAACGACAAACATAAACTCAATTTCCATGAAACTACTACGAACACGGTCAAAAGAAAACCATGCGCGCTCCTCTCTCTCTGGCTCTTTGACCTTACATATGGCACTTACAAGCAGGACTTAGAAGACCTTGCCAGGCTTTTATCTTCAGTAGACTGGACGACTGTGATAAAGTTATTTGTACTTTAACACACTCTAAACGTCAGAATATATCTTGTTCTGGTTCTTACAAGTTGCTTATCTTTATGTGATTAGGGACCTCCTTATTTTCAATAAAAAGAAAGGAGGACAGCAGAGATGCAGTTTGAGCAGAGACGCAGAGCGGAAATGTGGCTGTGTTTCTCTGTCCGTTCTCCTTGCAAGATAAAACGAATACTGACTTTATCTTCCGTATTGTATGTTTAATAAATGTTTAGGTTGTTTAAACCTGACATACTGTAACGCTGTTCTCACAGGTCCCTAAAACATCCATCAAACATCTGCAGTTAGTCCAGAATGATGCTGCCCAAGGCCTCACCAAGACAAAGACACTTGACCACATGACTCCAGGTCTGAGATCTTTACACTGGCTTCCTGTCTGTCCCAGAACAGTTGTTAAAATGCTGCTGTTGGTTTATAAATCTCTGAATGGTCTCTAGACAAAATACATCTCTGACTGTTCCTGATGCCGTACTCCTAGACCAGATAGGAAAATGATGCCAGACTATTAAAGTGACATATGGGTTTAAGATAAATGATCACCTTACCAGCCCTGTGTTGGGATCATTGATAATAAATACTTTATTTTAGGGAGGATTACCATTTTAATTATTGCTGGTCTGTCCATGATAGATAGAGGTATATTTGCCCAGTGCCCATCTACTGTTTTTAATAGCGGGGTAAAATTGAGTTCAATCAGCTCTGACAGTCTGGAATTACTTTTTCTCGTATGTGTGCTGTTCTGGTGGTTCAGACTGTCTTCAACTCTGCCAACTGCAAATGACTATTCTCGGCTTGTGATGGATTTTCCAGGCATCATGCAGCCACCATTCTCCTTGTCTGTGGTTAAACATGACGTGGAACATCATAAACCTACCTCCAGACCACCAGTTCATGCCAGGGCCCATCACCTTGACCCAACTCTGTTGAAAGGTCCAAGTTCAAAAATATGGAGTAAATGGGGAATGTTTCAAGCTCGTGGGCTTCACCACTACATCTTGTCTCCAAGCCAGGTGGAAACTGCATCCATGCAAGGATTGTCGTTTGCTCAATGATGCAACAACTCCTGATCGCTATCCCTTTCTGCACAAATGCCACAAATGCCAATGCCCCTTTATCAACTAAATAGTTTTTTTTTCTTCCAAGCAGTGATGGCCTATCCGGGAAGGGTTTTAGTGATCATGTGACATTTGTTATATAGTGGGGGTTTTTATGTCTTTTTTTTTTTTTCCATTACCATACCACGATGTGTGTACGATACACACCGAAGTTGGACTTCTGCTTTTAACCCATCAACTAGTTTCACTAGTGAGCAGTGGGCTGCCAGCATCAGCGCCCAGGGAGCAATTGGGAGTTAAGGGCCTTGCTCAGGGGCCCTGTTGTGTGAAATTTTCTTAAGGTTCGTCGGAGGTAGGCACACAGAAAGCACACACAGACTCTGATGAACAATATATATATATTTATTTTACGCAAAGCATAGCATAAGCAATCTATTTGGTTATATAGGCAAAACACACACAAAGAATATAACTTGGATTATATGAATGAAGCATATAGAATATTATACAGGTATTTCACACACTTTCACACACAAAAGAACACTGACTAACCAAAGTGTCTCTCACTTTGGTTAACTACATTTCACGCACACACAAAATCACACTCACTGTGATTCTAGCAGGATCAATTACTTTGGTTTTCATATATAGATAAACCACATCTACTGTGATGCAAGGACCAACCTGTGTCCCCCGCAGCGCACAGCCAAAGTCAGTCACACAAACTTCAGTTTATCACAAGCTTCAGTTTATCAAACAGGCATTACTCACACAAGCTTCAGTTTATCAAACAGGCATTACTCACACAAGCTTCAGTTTATCAAACAGGCATTACTCACACAAGCTTCAGTTTATCAAAAATGCATTATTCTCATTTACTATGATGCTAGGATGAAAGTGTCGTTCACCCCCTGCAGAGCATAGCTCCAAACAACCATCGGAGAAGCGTTCCATCCTTACCGTTGACACACGGACTGGAGAGCCAAACAGTCCCGGTAAAAGCAGCTTCCAACCTTGCTGGGCGTCCGTACGTGACCCGCAGCTGACTCTGACCCGGACAGAGACTTTCCATCGCTATATTCTCTCGTACAAGGGCCGTGTGTGAGATGGGGGGGCCAACCCCTCCCCACAGACAGACCCTGCTCTTGGGAACAGATCCTGATGTACAAAACATGTTTTGTAAACCAGGAACCGTTCTCAGAACATGCTATCAAAACAACAGACTTTTCCCAGCTCTACTCACAAAATAACAAAAACTACTCTCAGGCACACAAAAGAAATAACAAGACTTTTCTCAGGAACTAACGAAATAACAAGACTTTTCTCAGATATAAGCAAACTATTAGAAAAACATCTTACATAACCAATGTTTGGTCTGACCAGGACAACTAACAATAATTCTCCTTACATTCCACCCCTTGGCCTGGTCAGACCAACACATTCAATCAACCAAGTTTTACTTATGTAGTCATGTTTAGTCAGATCAGGACAACAAAACAACAATCAAAGAAAATGTTCCTTACATTCCACCCCTTGGCCTGATCTGACCAACACTTTCAGTTCTGGAAATAGTGACCATTATGACCAAACGCATCCAAAACAAACCATTGTCGTCCATGTTGAGGGTGTTCAAACTCCCAGTAATGTTCGGTGGTGGTTGTTACTGCATGGTTAAGGAGTTCCATTCGAGTTAGGAAGGTCTGCACCCTGTAAAAGTAATTTCCACTTACCCAATACATATAATGCCAATGGTGTCCTGGTACACTCGGATTTATGGTTATTTCAAAGTGTTCTAGGCCAAACCACCCGTCTCTTACATATAGCGTGATTTTCATGTTAAAGCAGCATTATAGAGAGTACGGGTTAAGTCTCGTTTCACCCGTCTAACATAAAAACAGGTTAATACATTGCATAGCGTGAGCAAGATAATAATACTTATTAAAACCAATAAAGGAGGCACAAAAGATGTCCGTGCTGACACAGACATTCCCGAGAAGATATCCCACCAATGATAAGCTGAATCTTGTTGTATCATCTTGGCGGCATGCAACACCCTTCCATGAGCCACAACGGTGGACACGAGCAGTCTGGAAACGTTGGACCTATGAGATTGTACAATTACATTTAGTTCCGTGGATCGATTCAGTGCGCCTCTAAACCGATCCAGGGAAACACGCCAGGGCATATGAAGAATACTCCATCGCACCTGACTAAGTCGGTGGTCGGATCTGTAATTAGTCAAGTAATAGGTCTCGTTATTCCAGTGCCACACGTGAACTCCATGGAGGCATCCTGTATAGGGCGTCCCAGGCAATAACGGATGGCTATACAGTGTTGCTACACAGAGAGTATGGGGTCCTGTCTGCCATAGCATGTCTCGCTGTGGTTCTACCATTCACACATTGTCTGTACCGTGGTTAAGCATGGTTCTTAATATGCATCTCTAGTCACACAAGCCATCCCTTTATCAGTGATGTCACACATTTGTAAATCACAAGTGTGATTGGTCTGGAGACTGAACCAATCACCCCGTGTTTTCAAAAACCAGTATCCGGTATCAGTGATTACAGGTAACACATAACACTTACACACAGTCAAAAGTTTCAGGACATTCAGTTGTAACCAATGTCCCATACACATTGACTCATTACATTTAGTCTTTTCAGGAGGGAGCTCCAACCACCAATCTGCAGAATTGTTCCCCATCCGTTGCCATTCAATAGGATTGTTGGTAGTAACAGCCCTGATGAAACGCTCATGTTGTAATTTCATATCAACAATGTGCACATTACAAACAGTCATATGTAAAGCTTCTGTCCTGTTGGTAAGAACATCCACAGTTAGATTCCACATCTCAGTATCCCATGTTAAGGTTTGCAGGAGTGTTTGAGCAGCCTCTTGTTGTGTCCAAACAGCAGAAGGCATCCACAGTCCAACCTGTTGTATTCCAAGTGATGTCTGTTGTCCAGTGTTCGAAAGCATAGTTCTAATCACCGCTCCATCAATCGTGTTAGACAGACCCATCACAGTTCCCACTCCCCCCAGCAAAGTATCATACCACGCTCTCCTGCATCGCTGGGGACAGTTAGGCAATTTTGGAAACAACACTTTCCATTGCAAATCCACATGTTGTATTCGATTTCTCGGGCAGGTAAAGCTATCCTGCGTCCTCGGCCGGGTAGAATTGCGCCATCCCACCATGTATGGTTGACGCACTGTAGTCATCTGGACAGCTGGCGTTGGTGCCACCTGACAGGAGGGCTTGCTGCTGATCCACCCCAGGGCAACGAGAGCAAGGAGGGTAGGGCCCAGGAGCCTGCACTGCCAGTACACCGGTTGCTGTGATTGACGCACATGTCGCCACCTCGAGGAGCCGTCATCAGTCCGTCCGATCGGCAATCTCCACGGGAACATACCTAAAAGAGAGTTAATGCTTAGGAACACAAAGACAACAGATTATTAGTTTTCTCTCAAATAGCATTTTGACACGGGTCCTTGCTACAGATACAGTGTCATTCCTGCCAAAACATCCCTTCCCAAAATCCACTCTTTCACTGTAGGGATGATAACTGAATCTAATCTAACTATGTTTGGTCAGATCAGGACAATCAAGATAATTTTCGTTACATTCCACCCCTGGCCTGATCTGACCAACACTTTTCAGTCCTGACTCTTTTGTTATCATTTGTCAGCTCGGTAGCTTTTCCAACAACAACATCGCCTCCCAACCCTGTTAGGGAGACTAAGGGTCCTTTAAATTGCTGAACTAATTCATTCCAATAGATATCTACATAGACATGGGGTCGTATATCATCAATAGACCAAATTTGGGACCGAATTTACGGTGCTCGGCCTTTATCCTAGTAATTAAGCAGTAAATCTAACAGTTCAGAGTAGATGCACCTCTGGTTATGATCCTTATTTTTGTCTTTTTGTCTGTCTGTGATTTAGGAGTCACTATCTTCACTAGTTTCACTCCTCCTCAGCACTAGAGTAATTCGACTCCTTCCTGTCTGCTGGAGGGCGGTGCTTAGGGCGTGCCCCCCGGTGTCCGTCGGAGCCCTCAGCAGGAAGCGGACGGAGAGGAGGAGGAGGAACGCATTTGTCTAAGCGTTTGCAGCCTTAGAGTCATGTCAGAAAACAATGTACTTTTAACCCCTTCTGTACATCCCATTCCCCAAGGGAACCCAAATCAGCAATCATGCTTCTGAATTCGCTCATAGAGCGATCAGTCGACCACCACAATAATGTCAAAATCAAGGATTTGTCCACAAAAGACCGCACCTGCGCCACGTCTGCATGGCGAGGTCTTATACGCCGCTGTCTCCGCTTTATCTTGGAGACCTGAGTCACAGACCGCTCGGCCAACGCCGTCAGCCGGTCTGACGGTAACAAACGGTTCAGCTCCGTTTTTAACGCACAGTCAGCTTGAGCTTCTGTCAGCTGCTGCTTCTGCAGTTTTTAACCAGTCATACTGTCCACTCATTCTCCGCCGTGCTTCAGCGCACACCCACATCCGCCGCCGTACTCCCCCCATCGGTGCCTGTGGCGCAACGTGACTGCCTGACAGCACTTCAACAGCACAGCTGGAGATCCGTTACCAACCAAGTCCTGCCATGGGCAGGCATAAAGCAACGTCTCTCCATCCACGCAACACAGCAATAAGGAGCCTTCTGGCTCTTTCGGCCTATCACTGTTTTTCTAATTCTTCTTAAACATAGTTTACGTGTATATCTTCCGTTAATCTCTAAATTCGTTCAAATGTTGTGCTTAATTAATCTCTTAGGTCGTGACGCCAAAGGTTGTGCATATTTACCACTTCACCTAAACATGTTTTTCCGCGCACATCCTCGGTTAATCTGTAAATTCATGACGCCAAATGTGCATATGTACTATTTCTTTCTGTGCACATTAATCTCTAAGGTCCAGGTTCGTGATGCCAATTGTTGTGAAATATTCTTTTACTCTTAAACATGTTTTTCTGTGTAAATCCTCCGTCAGTCTCTAAGTTCGTGACGCCAAATGTTGTGAAATATTTACTATTTCACTTAAATCTGATTTCTGTGTACATCCTCCATTAGTCGCTGTTCGTGACCCCAAATGTTGTGAAATATTTACTATTTCACTTAAATCTGATTTCTGTGTACATCCTCCGTTAGTCGCTGTTCGTGACGCCAAATGTTGTGTGAAATTTTCTTAAGGTTCGTCGGAGGTAGGCACACAGAAAGCACACACAGACTCTGATGAACAATATATATATATTTATTTTACGCAAAGCATAGCATAAGCAATCTATTTGGTTATATAGGCAAAACACACACAAAGAATATAACTTGGATTATATGAATGAAGCATGCATATAGAATAATATACAGGTATTTCACACACTTTCACACACAAAAGAACACTGACTAACCAAAGTGTCTCTCACTTTGGTTAACTACATTTCACGCACACACAAAATCACACTCACTGTGATTCTAGCCGGATCAATCACTTTGGTTTTCATATATAGATAAACCACATCTACTGTGATGCAAGGACCAACCTGTGTCCCCCGCAGCGCACAGCCAAAGTCAGTCACTTCAGTTTATCAAACAGGCATTACTCACACAAGCTTCAGTTTATCAAACAGGCATTACTCACACAAGCTTCAGTTTATCAAACAGGCATTACTCACACAAGCTTCAGTTTATCATAAATGCATTATTCTCACTTACTATGATGCTAGGATGAAAGTGTCGTTCACCCCCTGCAGAGCATAGCTCCAAACAACCATCGGAGAAGCGTTCCATCCTTACCGTTGACACACGGACTGGAGAGCCAAACAGTCCCGGTAAAAGCAGCTTCCAACCTTGCTGGGCATCCGTACGTGACCCGCAGCTGACTCTGACCCGGACAGAGACTTTCCGTCGCTATATTCTCTCGTACAAGGGCCGTGTGTGAGATGGGGGGGCCAACCCCACCCCACAGACAGACCCTGCTCTTGGGAACAGATCCTGGTTTACAAAACATGTTTTGTAAACCAGGAACCGTTCTCAGAACATGCTATCAAAACAACAGACTTTTCCCAGCTCTACTCACAAAATAACAAAAACTACTCTCAGGCACACAAAAGAAATAACAAGACTTTTCTCAGGAACTAACGAAATAACAAGACTTTTCTCAGATATAAGCAAACTATTAGAAAAACATCTTACATAACCAATGTTTGGTCTGACCAGGACAACTAACAATAATTCTCCTTACAGGCCCCCAGTGATTTACTATTGTTGCCAGCCCTGGGCTTGAACCTGGGTCCTCCACGTCCCAGCCCCCCACTGTAACCACCACTCCCTTTTAGTAACATGGATTGCAATATTAGCAGGTAAATATTTAAATGTTAGTAAGCAGTCAACCTTCAATATTCTTACCTTCTGAAGTTTCCCCTGTGCACCCAGCTCTAGTTGCTGGTCCGGACATCCTCTGACCAGCAGGAGGCAACAACACTTACATGTGAGGTGGATACCAGCTCCACACATAACACATTTATTCTCTTTGTTTAAGGAAGAAAGGAGTAAATCAGCAACAGAAAGAGCAGATTTCATGTTTGTGAGATAGATCCAGTGACTGGTTTGAACATGATGGAGACAGGACAGTTATTAGATTAATGAAGTACATATTCTTTGCAGGAAGGTACTAAAGGAAGAATATGGTATGTTGAACATGCAGTTGACCTGCAGTTCCGCCTCTGACCATCCCAGTGTCTGCCTTCACCTGTCTGTGTGGATGTCTGTTGGATGCTTGCTGACACCCCGACCTGCAGTCCTCATCCCCTTGTATCACCGTCTATCCATATATCACCCATATACACAGAAGTCTAATTGGACTATTGCTGACACCCCTAATTGGACTACCAAGGACAGTTACTAATGTATCCTATCTTGTACCTTTGACGGTGTCTCTATGTCTCTATTCTTTCTTATTTCTTGCTCTACCCGGCTGGCCTTCGGCAGGAGGGTCCCCCCTCATGAGCCAGGTCCTGCTCAAGGTTTCTTCCCTCTTAAAGGGGAGTTTTTCCTTGCCACTGTTTGGCTTAAGGTTTTTCTTCCACTAGGGGAGTTTTTACCTGCCGCTGTTTATGTAATAATTGCTCGGGGGTCATGTTCTGGGTCTCTGGAAAGCGCCTAGAGACAACTTGTGTTGTAATAGACGCTATATAAATAAAATTGAATTGAATTGAATTGAATTGAACATATCCATCACATGCAATCAAGATAAGACACAACAATGAGCATCCTAAAAGATCTTTTTTTTCCAAGGTTTTATATAAATATGTAATGTTGTGTAGAAACTAAATAAAAACCATCTCATTGTAGTGGCTCTTAGGAGAATACACTCACCTGTCACTTGTTAGGCATACCAGCTGTACCTAATAATGTCCAAAACCATGTCTGGAGAAAACCAGCAGAAACATCTCAGATCCACTGTCATGCAATGGTGGAAGGATTATGGTCTGGACCTGCATGCCTGTCAGTGACAGAACTCTTCTGTACACCATAGTCTTCTAGAGACCAATGTGAAGACATCTGTCTGATGGATACAGATTGCCTGAAACTGGGTCATGTGACAGGAAATGATACCAAACACAGTAGCAGATCTACATCAGAATGATGAAAAATAAAAGAATAAATGTCCTGGTAAGAGTTGTGAATAATAAAATGCCACATAACTTAAATGAACTGTAAAAAATATATTTTAAAGAAGAACCAGAATGGACCAGAATTCCTCCACAACCATGTGAGACACTAATGAAGTCAGACAGGAAACAAAAGTTACTGCTGTTAAACACGGAGAGACCCTCCAAAAGGTCATTTTCAATCACATGATTTTTATTTTGTTTCACATAAAGAAGAGAAAGTACTCTTTGATAATGACTATATTAGTGGTTCGGCAGTTGTTTACTTCGTGTTATCTCCTGAAGCAGGTCGGTGATCCATCATAAAGTCATTGATGGAAGTGTGAAATGATTAATCTTGTTTGACATCAGAACATCAGTGTCCTCCTTGGATGCAGACATTAAGTACTCTTTAGAGAAACCAGTCTTGGACCTGGTTCCCTTCTCCTCGTGGCATTCCTGTTTCCACACTCGCTCATATTCCTGCTTGAGCTCCTGGTAGGAGCGGGAGAAGGTGTGGAAGATGGAGGTGGCAGGGAACGCCATGATTAAGATACCACTCAGGATGCTCATGAGTGCAACAATCTGTCCAGTGATGCTGTGTGGCACCATGTCACCATAACCCACTGTGGTCATTGAAATGATGGCCCACCAGTATGAAGCTGGGATGCTGCTGAAGCTGTGGTGAGCATACGGGCTGGCAAATGGTGCCAGTTCGCTTTCTGCCAGGTGAACAAGAGGCGAGAAGAGGGCCACCGCCACACAGACAAAGAGCAGCAGCAGGCCAAACTCTCTCATGCTACGTCGCATGGTCACCCCCAGAGTCTGCAGGCCCAGTGAGTGGCGCGCCAGCCGCATCACGTATAGGATCCGTAGGGCCCGCAGCAGACGCAGGATCAGGCTCAGCTTGTCCAGGTAGCCTCTGCCAGCCTCCACAATCACGTCCTCCTGTGACTCTTCCCCAACTTCCACCACCAGGGACACATAGTATGGCAGAATGGCAATGGCATCTATGATGTTAAGTGGCTCACGAGCAAAGTCCAGTTTATTTTGGGCATTGAAAAACCGCAGGAAGAACTCAAGACTGAACCAGGCAACACAGATGGACTCCACCACAAACATGTTGTGACACTTCTGGGAGCATTCACCCTGCAGAGACACAAACACACAACCAGGTACTTTAATTCTTTAACCCATCCTGGTGTGAAGTGTGTCTCATCTAAACAGACATACGCAGAATACCTTCACAACCATGATGCTGATATTCAAATTGGTCTTTATGGAGACATACGTCTGCAAATATAGTATAAATCTTTGTGATTATTGTCATACCAGAGTACACTCCATCCATCCATCCATCCATCCATCCATCCATCCATCCATCCATCCATCCATCCATCCATCCATCCATCCATCCATCCATCCATCCATCCATCCAGCCAGCCAGCCAGCCAGCCAGCCAGCCATCCATCCATCCATCCAGCCAGCCATCCAAGTTGAGGTCATGGTGGCAGTAGTGTAATCAGAGAGGTCCAGACCAGCGAACACCTCCAGATCTTCCAAGAGGACACTGAGGTGTTCTCAGACCTGCTGAGAGATATAATCTTCCCAGTGTATCCTGGGGCCTAATCCTGATTAGACATCCCCAAAACATAAAACTCAACTTTTTGATGTAGTGTCTTCTTCAGATGTCATGCATGAGGGTTAATAATGATTTGCTGCATATAGTGCACACCATCTGTGAGGGCAAGAGGAAACATCTGTCACCTATTGATGAGAGGAGCGTAAACATTGTTCCACGTAAGCTACTCCTCTACTAGTCTCAAGCACATTTTTTTACTTGTCTGCACAGCTATTTTACCACATTAGTGTGTTAAAGTGTTAAAGATCCAGCATAAAACAAATGGTGGACGTGGTGTCAGCCTCCTTCACCCAAACTGGAAGTTGGTTCAATAGTGATGGTTTCTGATAGCAGAAGACCCGTCCTCCAGATCTACATCTGGATCTTCTAGGAACTACGAGTAAACCTGCACTCTGAGAACAGAGAACTCTCTTAGAAACACAAGGAACCATCAGGTCTTGGAGAAAACCAGGAGTTTGGACATTTACGACTCAATACACAAGAAATAAAATGTTGAATTGGATTCTGAGTTTTCCGGGGAATGGAGGGAGGTGAACACTGGAGAGACGTGGTCTCTCTGCTAAGGTAGTGAGAGCTGGCGTCGTCCACGGGCAGGAGAGAGAGCAGTGGTATCCAGCGTACCACACTGTGATGCAGTACGCCAGGATGAACGGAGAACTTTGTTAGAAACATATGGGACTATCAGGTCTTTCAAATATTGCGGTTCTAGGCCATTTTGGACTTTATACAAAAGTAATAAAATGTTGAATTGGGTTCTGAGTTTTCCGGGGAGCCGATAGAGGGAAGTGAACACTGGAGAAACGTGGTCTTTCTTGTTGGTTCCTGTCAGCATTTGCGCTGCTGCATTTTGGATCATCTGGAGGTGTCACGTCCCACAGACGACCACAGAACCAAGACAGTCTTTAAGATATTTATTTCGAGATCAGTCTTCGGGGTAATTCCCCGAGGGACCAGAGCAGCTGACGTTATCTGTGACACGTCCTGGATCCAAGACCCAAAGTCCTCCGTCAGGATCCAAGCGGAATATCCAATGAGGGCACAGGCAGAGTCGAGGTCAGGCAGAGCAGGATTCAAAAACCAAGAACTAAGACACAAGAGAACAAGGGCTGGAAACGAACAGTGTTGGAACAAAGACGATCTGGCAGAGGTGAGGTGACACGTTACAGTAATCTAGTCTAGAAGATACGAACACATGAATTAGTTTTCTAGCATCACTCTGGGAGAGGATGCTCCTGATCTTTGTGATATTACGGAGGTGGAAAAACACAGTTTTACAAACCTGATTAATATGCTGTTTAAATGACAAATCCTGATCAAAACAACATCAAGGCCACCGCAAGACCATCTAATCTCTTTCAAAGGTGTTTGGGACCACAAACAACAACCTCTGTTTTATCAGAATTTAGGAGCAAAACATTAGTGGACATCCAGTCCTTAATGTCCTTAAGACATCTGAAGTTTGTCTGATGGTTCTGTTTCATCTTCATAGACAGATATAGCTGCGTATCATCAGCATAACAATGAAAATTAATGCCGTGGTTCCGGATAATACTTCCCAAGGGCTGCATGTATAAACTGAAGAAGATTGGCCCTAGCACTGAACCCTGCGGGACACCACAGCAGACCCTTGTCTCGTCATACTCTAGTCTCTGCAGGAAAATGCTGTGATTTATAGTATCAAAAAGTCAACACCACACAACGAGGTCCACAGATGTTGGAGTCAACCCCACACGACGAGGTCCACAGATGTTGGAGTCAACTCCACACGACGAGGTCCAGAGATGTTGGAGTCAACCCCACACGACGAGGTCCAGAGATGTTGGAGTCAACTCCACACGACGAGGTCCAGAGATGCTGGAGTCAACCTAGAGCTGTCCCTTTAATCCCAACTACATACTCTAGTCTCTGCAGTAAAATGCTGTGATCTATAGTATTAAAAGTAGCACTAAGGTCGAGCAGAACCAGTATGGACACTAACCCATCATCTGAGGTCCAGCAGAACCAGTATGGACACTAATCCATTATCTGAGGTCCAGCAGAACCAGTATGGACACTAACCCATTATCTGAGGCCATAAGAAGGTCATTGGAGACTGGAACCAGTGCTGTTTCTGTGCTATGATGCATCTGAACCCTGACTGAAAAACTTCAAATAGATCATTTCTATACAAATGGTCACACAGCTGCTGCAACAACCTTTTCCAGAATTTTAGAGATTGAAGGTTGGAAATTGGTCTATAGTTAGCTAAAATGTCTGGGTCAAGGGAGGGTTTTTTAAGTAAGGGTTTAATTATTGCAACTTTAAAAACCTGTCTACTGGTCTACAGGAACCAAACAATCTAGAGTCAGGTCAAAGCCTAAGGGAAACGCTAAAGCTGAAGAAATGCCCACAGCCACACTAATTTCGTCTCTAATTCTTTTTTTTTTTTTTTTTTTTTTTTTTTTTTGCCCTTGTTTGCACATATATTTATGATTGATACCATGTTGGTATAACCGGAGTTGTATATATGCATTTTAATCTGGTAACCAAGGGTGTTTTGTGTGTGTGTGTGGGTGGGTGTGTGCAAGTGTGCTACCTTCACCAGCCCTCATAACAGTCAAACTATATTTTTATTGATCCCTGGAGAAATCAAACAAGATAAAAGTAAAGGGAGAGTCAGAAAGAGGGGTATAAATATTCTGCAGAGGAGGGCTAGAGTCACCGGGTGTGGAGGGTGAGGAGAGAGAGAGCAGGAGAGAGAGACGAGACAGTGGTGGTGCAGTTTGGTGTCTGTGTTGTAATATGCATCAAGAAGAGTTTATAATGTGTTGTTTAAAGAGTAAAAAGTGGACACAAGACAATCAAGTGTTATAAGCAAAAAAAAAAAAACAGAGAAAAGGGAGAAAAGGGGGGAGGAGCTTTCTATTTACAATCACAGCGTTTGAGCGTTTGGGGGGGGTTGGAGGCAGTATTGAAAAGTCATATATATAATAGGCATAGAAGTATTTAAATACTCATACATGTCCACATATATCAAAATAAAGTTATAAACAGAGAAGATAGATAAATAATCCATACACACACACACACACACACACACACACACACACACACACACACACACACACACACACACACACACACACACATTCATACAATCAATGAAAATAAACCGTGGATTAATGTGTGGACATCTAAGATGTTATGCATAGGTGTAAGATACATATGCACATGTACATGATTATACATACATACAAATATACATTGATACATGCTGTACAGGTGTGCCTAATTGAAGTACACACATATATATATATATACATATATATATATATATATATATATATAAGTAGCTATTCATATGATATACATACACATACCTTTAAATCATTGCATATAGTATATCAGTATATGCATACACTTTGCATGTTCATGTCACAATACATTTCCCAGTAATCATTTACTTACACTCATGCAACTCATATTCATACATACATACATACATACTTACATACATACATACATACATACATACATACACCCATGCATATCATCCATATAAGTATATACACCCACTTGCATGTATCCACATACACCTAAATAGATACATGCACATAGGGATACACACACACAAATACATAAACATGTACACACACGCACACACACACACACACACACACACACACACACACACACACACACACACATACAGCTATTCATACATACATATATACCACATACATTCACGCATATACACAACCACACTCACGTATATAACTACACACACACACGCACACATACACACACACACACACACACAGCTATTCATACGTACATACATACATACATATCACATACGTTCACACACATATATGCACAAACATACTCACGTATATAACTACACACACACATATACACACCAATACATACACATACACACACGCACACACATACATACACACACACACACACCCATACACACACACATATAAAACATGCATCTATGTATATAAACTCACTTATTTGCACATAAATACATACAAGAATATAATAATAATAATAATACATTTATTAATTACAAAACTAATAATATTAAGTCATTTAAACACTTCCTCCTTTAAATAGTTATTCTTACAATTCCGTTGTTGGTTCCTATCGTCATCGGTAGCGCCCCAACCCTCCCCCCAGCCCTGGGCCACCCCAGCCCCCCACGGCAGCGGCCGCAGCCAGCAGGAGGGGAGGGAGGGATCCGAGGCCGCCGATCCCACACCCTCCCTTAGTACAGACCATTACCAGCTGGGGACCCAGCAGGCTCAAGGAAACAAGGCCGCGAGATGCCCCCAGATCCCCCGACCCCCAAACATATCGAACCCCGCACGGGCAAGAAACAGTGTCGCCGGTGGCCCGCCAATGCATCGGCCCCCGCCACGCGCCCCGGCGACGCGACAGCGACACCGAACTCCAGTAGCCACGGTGCCGGACAGGCAAAGAGGGTGGGGCAGGCGGAAGGCGGGAGGCGGGAGGGAAGAGGGACAGAGGAGCCAGGGCAGCGCGACCAGCCCAGGGGGGGCCGGGACCGCCACCACCCACCGGCCGCAGATACACATGGCCGGGAGCGGAGGCAGCGGGGCGGGACACACCCAGACAGTAACCGGCGCCTCACCTTCCCCGCCAGATGTCCCCCCCCAGAGGCCGGCCCCGGCACCAGACCCACCAACCAAGGCGCAACCCAGACCCGCCGGGGCCCCAGAAATCCCAATCGCAGGACCAGATCCGGAAGGCAAGAGCGCGGACCAGGCAGCCAGGCACCCAGAGACCCACCGGGACCGCCCGGCACGTGACCCCCGAAAAGCCCCGCACGACCCCCCCCCACCCCACCCCACCCCACCCCACCCCACCCCACCCCACCCCACCTTGACCCCTCCCCTCTCATTTTTTTTTTTTTTTTTTTTTCCCCCTATTTTTAATTTATTTATTTTATTTTTTTTTTTTCCAATTAAAATAGTATATTTTCTAATATGATTGTGTTCGGGTGCATTAAAAACAGAAACTGGTATCTGCAGGGTGGGCACCCCCCACACATCTCAGTTCTTATGGTTAAGTTTGTGTGTGTTTTTTTTTTTTTTTCCCTATTTTTAATTTATTTATTTATTTATTTTATTTTATTTTTTTTCCAATTAAAATAGTATATTTTCTAATATGATTGTGTTCGGGTGCATTAAAAACAGAAACTGGCATCTGCAGGGTGGGCACCCCCCACACATCTCAGTTCTTATGGTTAACTTTGTGTGTGTTTTTTTTTTTTTTTTTTTTTTTAAATTCACCTCTTATGTAGGTATGTTTGGATGCATTAAAAACGTGAGTTGGCATCTACGGGGTGGGCACCCCCCACACATCTCAGCTCTCTCCGTTATGTTTGTGTTTTTTTTTTTTTTTTTTTTTTTTTTTTGGGGATATATGAGAGGGGAGGGGGGGTAACAGGGAGGGGAGGCCCGGCGGGGCCCGGGGGCCACCACCAAGCAAGCCCCGGGCAGCCACAGGGGACCGGGCCAACAGCCACGCTCGAACCATCAGGACCCCCCACAAAAGGGCACCAGAGCCCCCGAAGAGGCTGAGCCACCCCCCCAGCCGCAGGCCAGAAACCGGCGCCGGCCCCAGCGAAGGCCACCAGGCAGG
>CM026197.1:109296-156896 GCA_014839995.1 Xenentodon cancila | reverse complement strand
AAGAGCGCGGACCAGGCAGCCAGGCACCAGAGACCCACCGGGACTGCCCGGCACAGTGACCCCCGAAAAGCCCGCACGACCACCCCCACCCCACCCCACCCCACCCCACCTGACCCCTCCCTCTCATTTTTTTTTTTTTTTTTTTCCCCCTTTTTTAATTATTATTTTATTTTTTTTTTTCCAATTAAAATAGTATATTTTCTAATATGATTGTGTTCGGGTGCATTAAAAACAGAAACTGGTATCTGCAGGGTGGGCACCCCCCACACATCTCAGTTCTTATGGTTAAGTTTGTGTGTGTTTTTTTTTTTTTTTTCCCTATTTTTAATTTATTTATTTATTTATTTTATTTTATTTTTTTTCCAATTAAAATAGTATATTTTTCTAATATGATTGTGTTCGGGTGCATTAAAAACAGAAACTGGCATCTGCAGGGTGGGCACCCCCCACACATCTCAGTTCTTATGGTTAACTTTGTGTGTTGTTTTTTTTTTTTTTTTTTTTTAAATTCACCTCTTATGTAGGTATGTTTGGATGCATTAAAAACGTGAGTTGGCATCTACGGGGTGGGCACCCCCCACACATCTCAGCTCTCTCCTCCGTTATGTTTGTGTTTTTTTTTTTTTTTTTTTTTTTTTTTTTTTTGGGGCATATATGAGAGGGGAGGGGGGGGTAACAGGGAGGGGAGGCCCGGCGGGGCCCGGGGGCCACCACCAAGCAAGCCCCGGGCAGCCACAGGGGACCGGCCAACAGCCACGCTCGAACCATCAGGACCCCCCACAAAAGGGCACCAGAGCCCCCGAAGAGGCTGAGCCACCCCCCCAGCCGCAGGCCAGAAACCGGCGCCGGCCCCAGCGAAGGCCACCAGGCAGGGCCGTACGGGGCCGCCACTGACGCTGGAGTTGGATCGCGGCGGAGCCCCAGTCCGTTGCCCCCAGCGCCACCCCCGGGGGCCGACCGCCCCCCCCGCCCCACACCACCGCCAACACCCAGTGCACCGCAACCGATAGGGATGGCAACACCGCGCGCCGCACCGCCCCCGCCCCCCCAACCCCTCAACCCACCCAAACCCCCCACCCACCAACCGACCCCACCCCCCCCCCCCCCCCCCCGGCCCGGCCCCGGCCACCGGGCAGCAAGTCACCATCGCCACCGGGACCGCAGAGCGACAACCGACACCTCAGCAGCACCCAGCAACACCGCCATCAAGCACAGGGGGGCAACAGTCAGAGCGCCAGGGGACGGTGACGTACGTGACCAAGTTCCAAGGGCACAACCGGGCCCCACCAACCATCAATACAGTCAATTTGGATGAAGAACCAAGCAGCCGCCAGACCCACCCCCACCCCAGCGGGGGCAGCGGCCGCCGGCCGGGAGAGCCGGCAGCCAAAAATTAAAAAAAAAAAAAGAATTAAATAAAAATAATAATAATTTATCAAGCTATCAAGGCAAGAGAGAACGCACGGGCACAACCCCAATAACGACAACAACCACAAGAGATTCTGCCCCCCCCCCGACCTACCAATCTAGTTC
This sequence comes from Xenentodon cancila, assembly GCA_014839995.1. Classification (NCBI taxonomy): domain Eukaryota; kingdom Metazoa; phylum Chordata; class Actinopteri; order Beloniformes; family Belonidae; genus Xenentodon; species Xenentodon cancila. The sequence goes on along the minus strand of CM026197.1, from coordinate 155,363 downwards.
AGCGAATTATCAGGCTAATAAAAAAAAAACCTGCTAATTGCAATCAAGAACAACGAGGAGTGAAAATGTTAGTTTGTGAAGGATGACATAAATTTATTCCAAATTCGGTTAAAATTTGGTGTTTGGTTTTTAATTGAGGCAGATAGTTGTTCCATTGATATGAAATCAGTTAATAAGTTTTTCCAGAGGACGATATTGATGGAGTTTTTAGTTTTCTAGTTCATGAGGATTGTTTTCTTGGCGATGATTAGGGCAATAGAAAGAATTCTATTGGAGGTGTTATCCAGTGATAGAGTAGAGAAATCTCCCAGAAGGCAGACTGAGGGTGACAATAGAATGCGGCAATCCAGAAGTTGAGAGAGAGAGTCAGTGATGTTGTGCCAGAAGGTTTTGACTGGTTCACAGTCCCAGAGAGCATGCAAGTAGGTGTCCGGTAAATTTTGTGTACACTGTGTGCAAATGTTCGTATCCTTAAATCCCATTTTAAACATTTTTTCCCCCGTGAAATGAATCCTGTGAATTACTTTGTATTGTATAAGTTGTAGATTAGCATTTGAGGTGGATATAAATATATTTTTACAAATTTGAGGCCAGAAGTCAGCATTGAAGGTAATCTCTAAATCTTGTTCCCATTTAGTTGTTGGGATGGACATTGTAGACTTGTTTATCGCAATTAACTTATAAATTTTGGATAAAATTTTATATTGACTAGTAATTTGAGTTAATTCTGAAATCAGCAGAGGAAGGTTTAGGTTGGGTGTTTTACTACTTATTTTTGTCTTAATAGCAGATTTAATCTGAAGATATTCTAGAAATTGATTTCCTCCAATGTGATGCTTCTGTACAAGGTGAGAGAAAGGAACCAGAGTGTTGTTTTCGTAGATGTTTTTGAGGTGCGTGATACCCTTAGTGACCCATGATGTTAGATTTAATGGTTTCCCGTTTATCAGAAAGTCCGGATTATTCCAAATGGGAGTGTATTTACTCGGTGTTACTGACGTGGCGTTGACCATTTGGTAGAAGTCCCACCAGGCTGTCAGAGTTGAGGCTATAATTGGGTTTTTGAAACAGGGGTGACGAGTAATAGTACGGCTTATAAATGGCAAATCAGAGATTTTGATTTCTTTACAAAATAATTGCTCTAGCTCTATCCAAGAGCAATCACACTGATTTGGTTTGATCCATTTATAAACATACTGGAGTTTATTTGCAAGATAATACTGAAGGAAGTTTGGTGCCTCCAGACCACCATGTAATTTAGTTTTTGTAGCGTTGATAATTTAATTCTAGCTTTTTTGCTTTTCCAATAATAGTGTGTAATTATTGAGTCTAGAGATTTGAACCAGGGGGTTGGAGGTTTGATTGGGATCATTGAGAAAAGATAATTTACCATAGGGAGTATGGTCATTTTTATTGTGGCAATTCTACCAATGAGGTTTATTGGTAAATTTATCCAACGTTTTAGATTTCCTTCTATCGTTTTCAGGAGTGGGTTGTAGTTAAGGCCAATTAACTCTGACAGCTTAGGGGAAATGTTGATTCCCAGGTATTTGATGTTGCCTGTGTTGATTGAGAAGAGTGCAGTGTCATTTACAACATCCCAGCTGTTAGTATTCAGTGGAAGTAAGGTGGATTTAGACCAGTTAATAGAGTAGTCTGAGATATCAGAGAAAGAATTAATAAGGTTGATAGTTTGAGGAAGTGATATTGATGGGGTTTGTAAGTACAAGATTATATCATCAGCATATAAGCTGATTTTATGGGTTGCGTCTCCAGTTTTGATTCCTAGAATATGTTTATCTTGTCGTATGGCTGATGCAAGAGGTTCTATAAAGATGGCAAATAGGGATGGAGAAAGTGGACATCCTTGCCTTGTACCCCTGTGCAGAGTGAAGCGCTGTGATATTAATCCATTTGTGGTGACTGTTGCCATCGGTGACGTATAAAGAATCTTAATCCAGTGAATAAATGATTCACCAAAGCCAAATTTTTTAAGCGTCTGAAATAGAAATTCCCAATTAACTTTATCAAATGCTTTTTTCAGCATCCAATGAGAATATGGCTGTTGGTGCATTTGTTTGTGATGAGTAATGAATCAGATTAAATAGTCTGCGCAGGTTATTGGTAGAGTGTCTTCCTTTAATGAAGCCCGTTTGGTCTGGGTGGATGATAAGTGGAGTTACTGTTTCTAGTCGTAGCGTCAGCGCTTTACTGATAATTTTAGTGTCTGAATTAATTAGAGATAACGGGCGATAACTTGCTGGAAGAGTGGGATCTTTTCCAGGTTTTAATATTAAAGAAATCATCGCTGTATTCATTTCTGTAGAGAGCTTAGATTTTTTCTTAATTTCTGCTATTAACCTTGTAAATATGGGTGCCAAAATATTCCAAAAGTGTTTATAAAATTCTGCCGGGAAGCCGTCTAGACCCGGTGATTTGTTATTGGGCATGAGTTGGAGAGCTTTATGGATCTCTGTTGGAGTTAGTGGTTTATCCAGTTCTCCAGCCTGATCTTCTGTAAGGTGGGGTAGGTTAATATTGTTGAGAAATTTATCAATCTCAGCTATGTTTGACTTATTTGTAGATGAATACAGCTTTCTATAGAAATTCCTGAATTCATCGTTGATTTCTTTGGGTTCTTGGACACTGTCTCCTGTTAAGTTAACAACTGTGGAGATTGTGGATTTTTCCTTATTTTTCTTAATCTAATTGGCCAGATATTTGCCAGATTTATTGCTGAATTCAAAGTGTTCATGTCTGAGTCTTTGGATGAGGAATCTACTTTTTTTATTTAGGTATTCATTCAGCTGCAGTTTATATTTTTGCAGTTCAGAATGATTTTGAGGAGTTGGGTTATTAGCATTATTAATTTCTAACTCTTTAATCTTCTTTTCCAGGTTACTTTGTTCCTGCTCTTCCTTCTTTTTCTTATGGGAGGAATATGAAATGATCTGTCCTCTCAGCACAGCTTTGCCCGTTTCCCAAAGGAGTGATGGGGATATTTCTGGTGAATCATTTATTTCAAGGAAGGAGGTCCAGTTTCTTTTGATATAGTCGTCAAAGTCAGGATCTTCAAGCAGCGATGTGTTAAATCGCCACCTGTTGCTGGTTTTGACGGATGTGCTTTTATTCCAGGTCAGAGTGATCGGAGCATGATCGCTAATAATAATAGGATGTATTTCAATATTACTCACTTTGGAAATAAGAGAATTACTAATAAGATAATAGTCAATTCGTGAGTAAGATTGATGGACTTGTGAGAAGTAAGAGAATTCTTTATCCTTAGGGTGTTTCAGCCTCCAACCATCTCCAAGACCATAATCTGCCATGAACTGTTTGATTGTTTCTGAAGCTTGGTAGTTATATGTTTTACTACAGTTGTTAGATTTATCTAGTGTCGGGTTGAGAAAGGTATTAAAATCTCCACCTATAATTATTGGAGAGTCAGAGAGATTAGAAATAGCTGTAAAGAAGGAATTAAAGAACGATGAATCGTCTTTGTTTGGTCCATAAACACTGGCTATTGTTATTGGATTATTGTCTATGGTAATATTAATAATTATGAATCGCCCCTCAGGATCTGTGACCGTGTCATTGTGGGTAAAGGAAATGTTTTTATGAATTAGGATTGCTACTCCTCTTTGTCTTGAATTAAAATCAGCAGTATATATATGATTAAATTGTGGAGTCATTCATTTCCTTAAGTCTGTTTTAGAAGTATGCGTTTCTTGTAAAAGACATATGTCAGCCTGCAGTTTATTTATATAATCAAATATTTTTGTTCTTTTTATGTTTGACTTAATTCCTCGGATGTTCCAGCTTACAAACTTGACTGAATTCATGTTATTGGTGTTTTGTTGTCTAAGTCATGTCTGGATCTTGCAGTTGTGTGGAAAAGCCTGAGAATCCGCTTGTGTGAATATTTAGTTAAATCATTAATGTAGACTGTGTGTTTGTGTGTGATGACACGTTTCCTTCCCCTTTTCTTTACATGAGAGACATTATAAATGAAAGAAAGAGAAAGAAGAAGAAGAAGATGAAAGATTAACAAAACAGATAAACATAGAGAATAAAGAATAACAAGCAAAATCAAGCAATCATCAAGAAGAAGATTATATACATTTCCGCTTTTGAGACCGGGTGCGGTTCTATCAATACTAACTATTTACATAGACGCTGTTCATGAGATGTGGGCTAGTTAGTAGAGCCAGGGGGTGATGTTCTCGTCACGAAATATTTGGCCATTAATATAAAGTTTGTCGACTGCGACTACTGCCTTTTTCCCTTCTTTCATATACTGTTTCCTGATCTGGAACAGAACCTTCCTTCTGTTCAGGATCTCTCGTGGGAATTGGTCGTTTATGCCGTAATCAGTTCCTTTCAGGTTCCTCCACTGACGTTGGACCTGCTGCTTTTGTTTATAATGTTCAAATTTAGCCACAATTGGACGTGGTCGTTTATTTTCGGGGTATTTGCGTCCAATACAATGAATTCTGTGGAAGGTGATGTCTTTCACCGTGTCGGCTGGGATTTTTAACTGTTTCATCATAAATTCCTTAATCAGCTGTTCGGGATTGTCATCTTTTGATTGTTCCGGGATTCCTGAAAACACCAGGTTGTCTCTCATGCTGCGCGATTGTAGATCCAGCATCGCTTCTTTTATTTCTTTGTTTTCTTTTGTAACAACTGCCAGCTGAGAGGACATGGATGAGACAGAGTCTCGGAGAGAAATGTTCTCTTTGGTCAGCGTCGCGATCTGGTGTTGGCTGAATTCCAGGCTTTCGCGCAGCTGCTGGAATTCTCTATGTAATAGCTCGACGAGCGCTATTCTGCTATCTAATCCGGACAGTTTTTCATTGATGGAGATCAGAATGTCACTAACCTCGGAGCTGGATGAAGATCTCGGTGAATTTTGTGGTGGTGAGTCAGAATGTCGCGTTCTCTTACTTGGCGTTGGTTTGGCCTTCTCCATGTTGCTTCCTGTGTCACCGTTGTCCTCGGCGCAAAAGTGATTAAAGAATGTGTCGATATACTCCTCAAGTTCTTCCAGGGTGAACGAATTCAGGCGTAGCAAGGAAGTTTAGAGAAAATTATATTCCACAAGAAAGGTAAACTAGTTAAATTGTTTGTTCTAGCAGATTGCGGCTGCCATGTAACGCTCCTGCACCGGTCTCGTTGCGTCTCGCGATTACAGGCTCATGCTCCCTCTACAAGGCTGGAGGTGAATTGCAGTGTCTTGAAGGTCCAAGGAGCTACCGTCTCTAATTCTGAAAATGTTACTGCTAAAGAAGCTCATAAAGTCTTCACTACTGAGAGCTGCAGGGATGCACGGCTCAACAGATTTGTGGCTCTTTGTCAGCCTGGCTACAGCGCTGAACAGAAAAACGTGGGTTATTTTTATTATTCTATTAACACTGATTAATAGGCTGTTGGGCAGCACGGTGGCTTAGTGGTCAGCACTGTTGCCTCACAGCAAGAAGGTTCCCGGTTCAATTCCCGGCCCGGTGGGTCTTTCTGTGTGGAGTTTGCATGTTCTCCCCGTGCTTGCGTGGGTTTCCTCCGGGTACTCCGGCTTCCTCCCACAGTCCAAAAACATGCAGGGTAGGTTAATTGATCATTCTAAAATTCTCCCTAGGTGTGAATGTGAGTGTGATTGGTTGTTTGTATGTGGCGGGATAGGCTCCGACAGACCCCCGTGACCCGGAAACGGATACAGCGGGTATAGATAATGGATGGATGGATGGATTTCCAGGCGGTTCCTGGAGACGCAGCAGAGAAGCGTGTAAGACTGCAGCTCTGTATCCCGGCCTGGACCCTGGATTGTCAGGGGGGGTCTGATAATATCAGCCAGATTTCTAGAGATAAGAACTGCACCATCCCGGGTGGGATGAATGCCGTCTCTTCTAAGCAGACCAGGCTTTCCCCAAAACGTCTTCCAATTGTCAATAAAGGCCACCGAGACGAGCAGCGACTAAACACTTCATCAGCGGTCAGATTGGGGAGGGGACCAGAGAAAACTACGGGGTCCCACGTGGTTTTGTTGTAGTTACACACCGACACAATATTCGTTTTAGTGACTCCGACTGGCGTAGACGGCTGTCATTACGCCGACATGTCTGATAACTTTCCTGAACGTGCGATGACTCTTTCCAGCAGCTTCAGATGTGCTCCGAGGTCGCCTCTCTGGCCCCTGACTACGGTGGCTGGAGTCACCGATCACCAAGGTCGGTTTCTCAGCGGGTGTCGCTGAGTGGGGAAAAACGGTTGGAGGTGAAGCGGGTGCTGGTGTTCCGTGCGCCTTTGTTTAGGACTACACTGCCTCCGAACCGTCACCTAGCTGCCCTGACTGTCCGGCTGCTCGGGTGCTGCAGGGGGGCGGCTACCAGCAGCTGCTCCGGGTCGATCCGCCGCTACTTCAGCCAGACGAGCTACTGAGTCTACCGGACTATGGTCTAGTTGGTGAACCGGACCTCAAACTCACTGAGCCTCGCCTCCAAAGCTACGAACAAACTACATTTTATACACTTACCGTCTTCACTAAAGGAGGCAGAGGAATAACTAAACATTTCACAGGTCTTGCAAATATTGCGGTTCTAGGCCATTTTGGACTTTATACAAAAGTCCAAAATTAGAGTTAGGGATTCGAAGAATCAGAACCCGTAACGCCGTCCAGCCACAGACCGCAAACAACAAACAAGAAGTGACTCAATATGTAATGCCAAAAGAGGACAAAGCGGATCTGCAGAGTTCAATTGGGATCGCTTGAACTTCACTTCAACACACCTGATTCAAATGAATGGTCATTATCAGCTTGTCGCCAAGGTCTGTACAACTCTGTTGATGACACAGCTACTTGTATGACGGTGTGCTGAAGCAGGGTAGCATCTAAAACATGCAGGACAGTGTGCCCCAAGGACCAGGGTTGGAAACACTGATTTAGAGGGAATAAGCTGAAATGGTAGAGAGATAGAGTATGCCACTAAGATGCATAATATGACCTATAGTTGGCTGACAACACCTCGAGAGCCTAGAATTAAAACCAAGCTGGTCCATAAGCACATATTGTTAATCTGATGTAGATTTTTAGTAATGCAGGTCACAGTAATTCAAAAGGGATTTGATTTTACTTTAATTAGGAAGTTAGCAAGACTGAAGCCACTGTCACAGAAGTTCCAGTGGCACACAACACACAGCATGTTGATCAGTCAGTTTATTAGACTTCAGAGCAGGGGACAATCCAGCCACCACTGGGATAAAAGGATGGGGTAATGACCCAGTTGGAAGCAGCTGGTGCTGCTCCCTGAACCGCTGCTGCACAGCTCCCTGCAGCTGAGCCAAAACCACCCCACCCCCACCCTCACAGTCTTCAAGAACCAAGAAACAAATCCAGTTAGCTTTCATTTAAATCTTTTAGTATGCTCATTGTTAAATCCATAACAGACAGTTATAATTTGTATCTGACATTTAAACTATTTCAGTTTCTCAGGTGAGCTCCTCAGCTGATTGGAGAAGGGACCTGGCAAATCTGCTTCTAATCTACACATCACCCTGCAGTGCATAAAAGACCCTGGCTACCATTATTCAGTTCAAAAATGTTTTATTAATCCCTGAAGGGAAATCAATTAGTTGTTGAAGTAGTCATGATTTTAGTCTCTTCTTAATCACTGTAGAGGTTTATAACTATGAGTAGGAAGGATCTATCGATTCAGTCTCCCAAACTGTGGTCTGTTTGTCAGGTAGTCAGTAATCCAGGAGATCGTGGAGGCGTCCACCTGTGTGTTTTGGAGTTTCTTATGCGGTAATGCAGAATGGATGGTGTTAAATGCACTGAAGAAATCAAATAACATGTTCCTCACAGTGATGCTGCTTTGTCCTGATGACTGTGTCACATGTGTTAGAGCAGGTGTATGATGGCATCTTTAACTCCAACCCCACAAAGATGAGCAAACTGCAGTGGGTGCTGAAAGGTGCCTGTATGCTTATTCAAGTGGTCCAATAAAAGTCTTATCTCAGCCTTAATCTTTTCCCCCTGGGTACCACTCATTTTAGAATACCACCAACCTCACCTTCATACTATAATTAACTGTTTACCATAATTTCTGGCCTGCATTTGTGTCCAGTCTTCCAAATTTTTAATTTATTTAACACTTTATGTCGCAGTTCACCGGGGAGTGCTATATGGGCCAGATGAGGCCCAAATGTCATGACCTGGGACTAATACTAACAGTATGCACTTATATAGCAGACATAATCTTGTCTAGATTAATTTATACAAAGACACATACAGTGCTTCTTATTGTACAGTATATGCCCCCCAGTATGATATAAAATAATATCTGATATAAAATAGAATTTTACCTAACAATCATACCTGAGGCTGGGGACTGACTCTCTGGTTGAAGTATGACCTATTTCACTCATTGCCGTGATGCTGTAAGGGTCAGATGTGGGTCAAATGGTCACGACAGCTTTGGCTTTGGTTGTAGCAAGTATTGTCAGGGCTGAATATGGCCCAAAGGCCCAAATAATATGAAGACCTAGTACATGTCTGGTAGGAACAAAGTGACAGCACACAAAATGGTTCGTGTACAGTGGACATGCTGCCTGAGTCAGTGCAACCAAAATGGTCCAATTGTGAGCCATGTTTTAGCCAAATATTCTTTGCCACCTAGGACAGGTGTCTGTCTGACACAGCGTTACGGGCTCTGATTCTTCAAATCCTTATACTCTGATTTTAGTTTGTTTTGATAATAAAACACTACATCTTGTAAACTTTGAATCGAGCACTTGTACCTTTTCTCTTATTTAACTTTCATTTCCACCAGTCACCGGTACAGGTACCGTCTCCTGTCCTCTCAGCATGGCCTCTTCTCCCACCGTTTCTCCTTCTTACTGCTCAGTGTGTGAAATGTTTAGTTATTCCTCTGCCTCCTTTAGTGAAGACGGTAAGTGTATAAAATGTAGTTTGTTTGTAGCTTTGGAGGCGAGGCTCAGTGAGTTAGAGGTCCGGTTCACCAAATAGACCATAGTCCGGTTGACTTGGTAGCTCGTCAGGCTGAAGTAGCGGCGGACCGGCCAGGTGTAGCTGCTGGTAGCCGCCCCCCTGCAGCACCCGAGCAGCCGGGCAGTCAGGGCGGCTGGGTGACGGTTCGGAGGAAGCGTAGTCCCAAAAGGCGCACGGAACACCACCATTCGCTTCACGTGTCTAACCGTTTTTCCCCACTCAGCGACACACCCGCTGAGAAACCGACCTTGGTGATTGGCGACTCTATTTTGAGGCATGTGAGGCCGACTCCAGCGACCATAGTTAGGTGCATCCCGGGGGCCAGAGCGGCGACGTCGAAGCAAATTTGAAGCTGCTGGCAAAGGGTCATCGTAAATACAGTAAAGTTATCATCCATGTCGGCGCTAATGACACCCGGCTACGCCAGTCGGAGGTCACTAAAATCAATATTGTCTCGGTGTGTAACTACGCCAAAACCATGTCGGACTCCGTAGTTTTCTCTGGTCCCCTCCCCAATCTGACCGGTGATGACATGTTTAGCCGCGTGTTGTCGCTCCGTCGCTGGTTGTCTCGGTGGTGTTCAGAAAACGACGTGGCGTTTATTGACAATTGGTAGACGTTTTGGGGAAAGCCTGGTCTGCTTAGAAGAGACGGCATTCATCCCACCCGGGATGGTGCAGCTCTTATCTCTAGAAATCTGGCTGACATTATTAGATCCTCCCCCTGACAATCCAGGGTCCAGGCCGGGATGCAGAGCTGCAGTCTTACACGCTTCTCTGCTGCTTCTCCAGGACTATCGCCTGCCAATAAAAAGGTAGAAGTAAATGATGTAATTGGAGATTCTAACGAGGTGCCAAGTAAAATAGATTTAGTATCGATTCCCCGTCCTCCAAATCTTCACCAAGCGCGACGAAATAGAGGCGTTAACCAAAATAACCTCGTAAAAATAAAAACAAATACGCATTAATTAATGCGTTAATTAAATTGAATTAAAGTTAATTAAATTGAATTAAAGTTAATTAAATTTGCATAGTGCGAACTAAAGACCAAACAATTAGATGCGGATTACTAAAATATACGATCTTTAAGCTCCAAGTCTCTATTAGTAAACGATCTAAGTACTGAGACCCGGAGTGACATTTTCTGCTTAACAGAAACGTGGCTCCAAGAGGAAGAGTTTGTTAGTTTAAATGAATCAACGCCGTCCAGTTACTTTAATGATCATATTCCTCGAATCACAGGTCGAGGTGGAGGAGTAGCGGCGATCTACGACTCCAGTCTTACAATAAAATCCAAACCTAAATGCGATTATAATACGTTTGAAAGCCTCACGCTTAGCTTAAAACTGCCGAGCTGGAAATCAGAGAAGCCAGTCTTGTTGGTGGTAGTTTACCGGCCTCCTGCTGGAGCTGGTCTGGAGTTTCTGTCTGAGTTCTCAGATTTCTGATCTAGTTTATTGATCAGTACAGATAAAGTCATCATAGTGGGCGACTTTAACATTCATATGGATGTTGACAACGACAGTCTTAAGTTGGCTTTTGATTCTCTTCTAGAATTGATGGGGATTTTACAAAATGTTAACGAACCGACGCAATGCCTTAATCATACTCTTGATCTGGTCCTCGTCTACGGTGTAGAACTTGATAATCTGTTAGTGTCACATGTAAACTCCCTCCTGTCCGACCACTATTTAATAACGTTTGAATTCAACATTGCCAACATTCCACATAATAGGAGGAATTACTTTAGCAGGTGTCTATCCGATAAAGCTGTTACTAAATTTAGGGAGGCCATTGCTCTTCATCTTCTTACAGTGGAACATAGTGAAGCAGTTGAGGGCTGTGACCTCGGTTCTACCTCTGCAGACGTTGATTTCCTTGTCGGTAGCACTGCAGATGTGTTGCACTCAGCTTTAGATGTAGTTGCTCCTTTGAGAAAGAGGGTCTCTAACCGTAATAATAAGTCACTAAAATGAATATTGTGTCGGTGTGTGACTACAACAAAACCACGTGGGACTCCGTAGTTTTCTGTAGACATCCCTGACCTGACTCTAGACTGTTTGGTTCCTGTGCCACAGGTTTTTGAAGTTGCAGTAATCAAACCATTACTTTACATGTAGTTGCTCCTTTGAGAAAGAGGGTCTCTAACCGTAGGAGCTTAACTCCCTGGTTTAACTCACATATTCGTATGTTAAAACAGAAAGTGCGTAAAATGGAAAGAAAGTGGTTCTCTTGTAGGTCTGTAGATATTTATTATGCATGGAAAGATAGTCTAATAGTGTATAAAAAAGCGCTTCGCAAAGCTAGAACAGCTTAATTATTCAGTGTTAATAGAGGATAATAAAAATAACCCACGTTTTCTGTTCAGCACTGTAGCCAGGCTGACAAAGAGCCACAACTCTGTTGAGCCGTGCATCCCTGCAGCTCTCAGTAGTGAAGACTTTATGAGCTTCTTTAGCATTAAAATTGTCAGAATTAGAGAGGAAATCGGCCAGGCCCACCCGGCAGTGGCTGTGGGCATTTCTTCAACTTCGGCGACTCCCTTAGGCTCTGACCTGACTCTAGACTGTTTTGTTCCTGTAGACCTCCCTGACCTGACTCTAGACTGTTTTGTTCCTGTTGACCTCTCTGAGCTGACCTCAGTCCACAATGGATGTAAATCATCCACGTGTCTGTTAGACCCAATCCCAACTCGACTACTTAAAAATGTTTTCTCTCTTATTGGACCGACAATACTGGACCAGATCAACTTGTCCCTAGTCTTGGGATATATGCCACAGGCTTTTAAAGTCGCAGTAATCAAACCATTACTTAAAAAAACCCTCTCTTGACCCAGACATTTTAGCTAACTATAGACCGATTTCCAACCCTCCATTTATCTCTAAAATTCTGGAAAGGGTAGTTGCAGCAGCTGTGTGACCATTTGTATAGAAATGATCTATTTGAAGTTCTTCAGTCAGGGTTCAGATGCATCATAGCACAGAAACAGCACTGGTTCGAGTCTCGAATTACCTTCTTATGGCCTCAGATAATGGGTTAGTGTCCATACTGGTTCTGCTGGACCTCAGCGCTGCTTTTGATACCATAGATCACAGCATTTTACTGCAGAGGCTAGAGTATGTTGTTGGGACAGCTCTAGATTGGTTTAAATCATATCTGTCTGATAGATTCCAGTTTGTTCATGTTCATGAGGTTTCTTCCGTACAGACAAGGGTCTCCTATGGTGTCCCACAGGATTCAGTTCTAGGGCCAATCTTGTTCAGTTTACACATGCAGCCCTTGGGAAGTATTATCCGGAACCACAGCATTCATTTTCATTGTTATGTTGATGACACGCAGCTGTATTTTCTATGAAGATGAAACAGAACCATCAGTCAAACTTCAGGTGTGTCTTAAGGACATCAAGGACTGGATGTCCACAACTTTTTTGCTACTAAATTCTGATAAAACAGAGGTTGTTGTTTGTGGTCCAAACACCTCAGGAAGGGATTAGATGGTCTTGTGATGGCCTCCAGTAAAACAGTGAGAAACCTTGGCGTTATATTCGATCAGGATTTGTCATTTAAACAGCATATTAATCAGGTTTGTAAAACTGCGTTTTTCCACCTCCGTAATATCGCAAAGATTAGGAGCATCCTCTCGCAGAGTGATGCTGGAAGACTAATTCATGTACCTTCGTATCTTCTAGACTAGATTACTGTAACGTGTTGTTGGCTGGATGTCCAAGTAATTCTCTGAACAGCCTCCAGATGATCCAAAATACAGCAGCGAGAGTGCTGACAGGAACCAACAAGAGAGACCACGTCTCTCCAGTTTTAGCTTCCCTCCATTGGCTCCCCGGAAAATTTAGAATCCAATTCAAAATTTTATTACTGGCATATAAAGTCCAAAATGGCCTAGAACCGCAATATTTGCAAGACCTGATAGTACCGTACGTTCCTAATAGAGCTCTCCGTTCTCAGGGTGCAGGTTTACTTGTAGTTCCTAGAAGATCCAGATGTAGATCTGGAGGACGGGTCTTCTGTTATCAGGCACCATCACTATGGAACCAACTTCCAGTTTGGGTGAAGGAGGCTGATACCACCTCCACCTTTAAAACTAAACTTAAAACATTTCTGTTTAATAAAGCATATAGTTAGTGTACATTTAGTACCTTAATGTGTCAGGGCCAGTAGTCAAAGCTGCAGCTGCAGGACCAGACTAGAGCAGCTCATCTTAAACAGCTTCGGTGTAGATATGCTGCAGGGGGGCACCAAAATGATCCACTGAGTGGTGCCTTTCACCTTCTCTGTTTCTCTTTGCCTTCTCTGTCTCTGCTTCACCTCCTTCACCATCCATATATCACCCATATACACAGAAGTCTAATTGGACTACTGATGATAGTTACTAATGTATCCTATCTTGTACCTTTGACGGTGTCTCTATGTCTCTATTCTTTCTTATTTCTTGCTCTACCCGGCTGGCCTTTGGCAGGAGGGTCCCCCCTCATGATCCAGGTCCTGATCCAGGTTTCTTCCCTCTTAAAGGGGAGTTTTTCCTTGCCACTGTTTGGCTTAAGGTTTTTCTTCCACTAGGGGAGTTTTTACCTGCCGCTGTTTATGTAATAATTGCTCGGGGGTCATGTTCTGGGTCTCTGGAAAGCGCCTAGAGACAACGTGTGTTGTAATAGACGCTATATAAATAAAATTAAATTAAAAAAAAAAAAAATTATGAAAATATCAAAAAGGCTTCATACATACCCTATTCTCCTCGTCTCTGAGGTCCGGCATTGTGCTGATGCACAGGCTGACAACAGTGACCAGTACCATGATGACTGAGAGGTAGGCAAACATCTTCCCGGCCAACCCTGAGTGAGGGTTTTCCATCACCTCCCGCAGTGCCGAGATCAGTCTCTGATAGCCCTTCTTGCTCTGTGTGATGCTATTCTTCAGCATGATCCTCTTGTGCTTCCACTCTTCTTCTTTCCGTTTCTGCTCCACCACCTCCTCTACACGAGTCATCATGCGGCGACGGCAACAGCGCTCCATGTGACCTGGGTCCACACCCCAGTAGTCAAGCTCATCATGCAGAGAAACAGCACATAGCTCCCGCAGCAGACGCAGCTTTCCTGCGGCAAGGAAGTTGAGGATGACCCTGAAAGCTGTGGGGTTCCTGTCAAAGAAGTATTCCTGGCATGTCTCGTCGTAGTCATCACAGAGTCGAGCAATCTCCTCGGGCGTGTTGCAAAAGCGCAAGCGACCCAGGCGACTCTGAGGAAACTGCTCCAGAGTGCTCCAGGGGAAGGTGTAGCGGTTGCCCCCAACATTAATTAGAACCTGCAGTGTGTGGTCGACCACGTATGAGGCTTTGGAGTCACTGAGATGCTGGACGCTCTGGAAGTAGACACCTTTAAGGGTCTCTCTTTCCGGGATCTCAGTAAAAAAGCAGTCAAGGCTGCTGTCATCGCTGCTGACAGAGTAGGTGCTGAAGTCCTGATTGGCATTGCTGATGATGGGCATGCTGGAACAGGATGGAAGACAGAATAGAAAAAAAGTTTCTTGTATCCAGCTGACAGATTATGGAGAGGGTCCACAGTGAAGATGATGAGCTGTGACGACATGAAGCAACAGATTCAGTTTTATGAAAGTTATAAAAAACAGGAAAATTCCTGCTTTAAAAAAAAAAAAAACTTTACCAAAAACACAAGCATTGCACTTGGTGGTGAGTGTGTATAATGCTTTTGATCATCATTTGTCAAAATAATCAATATTCAACTATTTTATAACCCATAAAGCGCTTTTAGTTACCATGCCATATAGAAAAACACCTGAAGTCCACAAACACACCAATGCCACTGCAGGTTATTTTTAACTGAGGTTCATATATTAAGTCTGCTCATATAAGATAGGTACATGGAAATAATCAGTTTTTCTACCAGAACATTGCTGTTGGCCCAACATTGCTATTGGATCTGCAATTGGCCCATCCCCATTTGTGATTTGATTGGTTAGCACCTAGGCTGTATAGTCACAACTTGATTGGTTCACGCTTGCACTGAAGCCTAAAAAGTTTAAATTTTCTCAACTTCTGGTGTGAGGTTCATCCATCCATCTTCGTCTGCTTATGCGAGTTTGGGTCACGGGGGCAGTAGTCTAAGCAAGAGAGCCAAGTGTAAGGAGAATTATTGTTAGTTGTCCTGGTCTGACCAAACATTGGTTGTGTAAGATGTTTTTCTAATTGTTCGCTTATATCTGAGAAAAGTCTTGTTATTTCTTTTGTGTGCCTGAGAGAAGTTTTTGTTATTTTGTGAGTAGAGCTGGGAAAAGTCTGTTGTTTTGATAGCATGTTCTGAGAACGGTTCCTGGTTTACAAAACATGTTTTGTACGTCAGGATCTGTTCCCAAGAGCAGGGTCTGTCTGTGGGGAGGGGTTGGCCCCCCCATCTCACACACGGCCCTTGTACGAGAGAATATAGCGACGGAAAGTCTCTGTCCGGGTCAGAGTCAGCTGCGGGTCACGTACGGACGCCCAGCAAGGTTGGAAGCTGCTTTTACCGGGACTGTTTGGCTCTCCAGTCCGCGTGTCAACGGTAAGGATGGAACGCTTCTCCGATGGTTGTTTGGAGCTATGCTCTGCAGGGGGTGAACGACACTTTCATCCTAGCATCATAGTACATGAGAATAATGCATTTATGATAAACTGAAGTGACTGACTTTGGCTGTGCGCTGCGGGGGACACAGGTTGGTCCTAGCATCACAGTAGATGTGGTTTATCTATATATGAAAACCAAAGTGATTGATCCTGCTAGAGTCACAGTGAGTGTGATTTTGTGTGTGTGCGTGAAATGTGTGAAATACCTGTATAATATTCTATATGCATGCTTCATTCATATAATCCAAGTTATATTCTTTGTGTGTGTTTTGCCTATATAACCAAATAGATTGCTTATGCTATGCTTTGCGTAAAATAAATATATATATATATTGTTCATCAGAGTCGGTGTGTGCTTTCTGTGTGCCTACCTCCGACTAACATTAAGAAAATTTCACACAACACCAAGACTTCCCTCTCACCGCCCACTTCATCTAACTCATCTGGGGAATCCCAAAGCGTTCCCAGGCCAGCCAAGAGACATAGTACCTCCAGTGTTTCCTGGGTCTTCCCTGGAGTCTCCTCCCAGTGGTACATGCCCAGAAAACCTCATCAGGGAGGCATCCAGGAGGCATCTTCACCAGATGCACAAGGCACCTCATCTTCAGGCAAAAACTATCCTGGCTTTGTAGAGTTGAACCCATCCATAAGTGCAGCTCGCTGAAGCAAGAACAAGCGAGCTTCTTTAAGGATCCTTTCAAATATGCCAGACAGCTGCGGTAGAAGAAGAGTTGGAAGCTGGAAACCACCAAGGAGCAATTGGAACAGCATGTCAAAAGGCAGTACTGTACCTGTACTGTAAAGCTGGGTGCTGGAGGGGTGTCATTGCAACAAAGAGTCACCACCAGCAGAGAACCATATCAGCTAATCATGGAAGATATGCCAGGCCAAGTGAAACAGCATGACCCTTATCCCCAAGCCAGGAGTGGGACATGGGTGTCAGCCATGACAGGCAGTTTCAGTTCCCCACTGAGATAACCACCACATCTCTCCATCCTAAAGTTGTGTTGTTCACCAAGGCAAGATCGGTGCACCTCATCGAGCTCACAATACCACTTGAGCAGGGGATTGAGGCTGCCTTTTGGTGCAAGAAGGCCAAGTACTCTGCGCTAGCTGGTGAGTGCCTGTAGGCAGGCTGGAAGACCACCATCTACTGAATAGAGATCAGCTGCCGAGGCTTTGTGGGGCTGTCAATCACACACCTCTTGAGGGATGATGAATGAACTGGTGGAGGAGACCAAAAAAGGTAACTTTTGGCTCTGGCTGAAGAGGAAGGACAGGAGCTGGAGAAAGAACAAATATCCCCAACAACAGCGCAGGGGGAACACTAATCAGCTGCAAAAGGGAACAGGGAGACATCCCTATCTCTGCTCTGCCACTTGGAGATGTTCCAGGATTAAAGGGGCAAAATAGTGGTGAATGGTGATCCCTGGGTGATGACCATGCAGCGGACCCATGGGCACTAGAGGAGGCGCTACAGGCAGCAATGCCATAAAATTCCACCTAGCTGTACATCTACTCACCATTCATCGAAGCCTAAATGATGTGTCCTTTACTGAGTTGAAACCACAACATATCCCTGGTTGAAGTAAAGACAAAAATGCAAAAATCAAACCAGTAGTTTCACTAACCACAAGGGTCTGGATCCAGACCCACAGTTCCTCTACCCACCACTAGGGCATGGATCCAGACCTGTGGTTTCTCTTCTGACCACTAAGGTCTGGATCCAACAGTGTTAATCTCTATTGACCTTCATGTTAAAATATTCAACTCTACAGCAGAAATAAAGATCTTTACAATCTGATACAAAAAAATATATTGGTCTACTTAGTTAGATTTCACATCCATAAGAAATGTCCAGAAGGGATTTCTGTGTGAAATAATATTAAATCACACATTTATGTATAATAAGGGCGTGATCTTTTGATTGCCAATGGTTGGCTGTCGGCAGCACGGTGGCTTAGTGGTTAGCACTGTTGCCTCACAGCAAGAAGGTTCCTGGTTCGATTCCCGGCCTGGTGGGTCTTTCTGTGTGGAGTTTGCATGTTCTCCCCGTGCTTGCGTGGGTTCCCTCCGGGTACTCCGGCTTCCTCCCACAGTCCAAAAACATGCAGACTAGGTTAATTGCTCTTTCTAAATTCTCCCTAGGTGTGAATGTGAGTGTGATTGGTTGTTTGTATTGTATGTGGCCCTGGATAGACTGGCGACCTGTTCGGGGTGTACCCCTGCCTTTCGCCTGATATGCGTCGGGATAGGCTCCGACAGACCCCCGTGACCCAGAAACGGATAAAGCGGGTATTGATAATGGATGGATGGTTGGCTGTCATAACATTAGCTACTTATTACTACATTGACTTCGTAGTTTTGTGTAAATAATTAAAAGAACATTATCATTTATATTGTAAAGAGAATACACTTAGTTGTGTTGTGAGAATTCATAGTTGTTATGTAGAGATGACAGGGACTGGAAATACAATCTGATTTTCATCTGCAAACAGTGATTGAGATGAGATTTGATTTGATCACATTTTCTTTATGTATTATTTCTTTAATCTATCTATCTATCTATCTATCTATCTATCTATCTATCTATCTATCTATCTATCTATCTATCTATCTATCTATCTATCTATCTATCTATCTATCTATCTATCTATCTATCTATCTATCTATCTATCTATCTATCTGCAATTAATCTATCTATCTATCGGCATTAATTTTCATTGTTATGCTGATGATACGCAGCTGTATCTGTCTATGAAGCCAGATGAAACAGAACCATCAGACAAACTTCAGATGTGTCTTAAGGACATCAAGAAATTTTTTGCTACTAAATTCTGATAAAACAGAGGTTGTTGTTTGTGGTCCCAAACAGCTTAGGAAGGGATTAGATGGTCTTGCTATGGCCTCCAGTAAAACTGTGAGAAACCATGGCGTTATATTCGATCAGGATTTGTCATTTAAACAGCATATTAATCAGGTTTGTAAAACTGCGTTTTTCCACCTCCGTAATATCGCAAAGATTAGGAGCATCCTCTCGCAGAGTGATGCTGGAAAACTAATTCATGCGTTCGTATCTTCTAGACTAGATTACTGTAACGTGTTGTTGGCTGGATGTCCAAGTAATTCTCTGAACAGCCTCCAGCTGATCCAAAATGCAGCAGCGCGAGTGCTGACAGGAACCAACAAGAGAGACCACGTCTCTCCAGTTTTAGCTTCCCTCCATTGGCTCCCTGTAAAATTTAGAATCCAATTCAAAATTTTATTACTTGCATATAAGGTCCAAAATGACCTAGCGCCGCGATGTTTGCAAGACCTGATAGTACCGTACGTTCCTAATAGAGCAAATACAGCCATCGACATTGATGATCATCATCAGCTGTGCAGACCTCTATTAAAGCAGATGTGTTTGTTAACACAATGCCAAGGTGGAAAGACATCAGCAAAGTTCTTAGAAAAAGACTGTTTCCGCACACTAATCTGACAAGAGTTATAAAGCCATCTCCAAACTATCTGGAGTTCAACATTCTACATTGCAGTACAGTAAAGTCCATTATAGGACAACTAGAAGAAGGCTGAACCGGAACGGTTTGTTTGGAAGAGTTTAGAGGGAAAACCTTTTTATTCTAAAAAGAACACGGAGGCACAATTGAGGTTCACAAACCTGCATCTGAACAAACCAGCAGACTTCTGGAACAATGTCCTCTGGACAGATGAGGCCAAAGTGGAGATGTTTGGTCTTAATGTCCAGAACCATGTTTGAGAAAACCAAATATAGCGCATCAGGAGAAACAACTCAGACCCACTGTCAAACACAGATTTGGAGAGATGGTGCTCTGGAACCTGGACACCTTCAGTCATTAATAGGGCTTTTCTACCAAATAGATTCCAGTACTAGCTTGGTGCTAGTGCCAGACTTTAGCACCAGTTTTTTGCTTTTTGACCCCCAGCTGTATGGAGAGCACCAAAACAGTGCCAAGAAAACTGGCGCTACACATGCCCCAGAACCTTGGTAGGCCAAATGCAAGAACTGCTCTGTTGTGGTGGTGACGTGATGATTGTAACTAACAAAATCTATGCAACTTCCATATTTAAACAACCTCTGTGAGTTTAAAACATATATCATACCGGGAAATTCTGGTGGCATTCTCACTGATTTAATCGTGCAATCAAAAATATGTGTACTGTACAGCAAATATCACCATAAAAAGATTTACGTTCATCCTAAAAGGTCAACACCATCGATGCAAAAGCTTGTATGAAGTCAATTCTGGACTCTAGCCAAGATTTTTAGGTCCAGAATCAACATTCTGTACTGAAATTCAGTTCCCATTAGTTGCTTTTCCATTACACTTTTTTGCAAAACAAAAGCAAAACTCTGCATAAAAGAACAGTTGTGTGGTGTTGGAGTTTTCATTGAATGGTGTTTTTAATTTAATGAGCGTAACTCCCCTAGTTCTCTCTCGATCTCCGTAACTCTCCGTATCTTGTTCTGCAAGACTTCTTTTCAAAATAAAACATACCTCAACTTTGAAGAAGATGGACAAAACCAACTTAACCTTAAATACAGCTTTCACTAAAATTTTCAATCCCTCCCTGTCACAAGCCATCATTCCTCCCTGCCTAAAATGTGCAACAATAATCCCAGTTCCCAAAAATACAATCATTGACAGCCTGAAGGACTACAGACCTGTGGCGCTTACACCATCATCACAAAGTGCATTGAGAGACTGATTGCACAGCACATCAAAGCCCAACTACCTCACACACTAGACCCTCACCAATGTATATACAGAGAAAACGGATCCACTGAGGCGCCATTGCCACAGCTTTTCACACAGTGCTGAGGCACCTGGACCACTAAGGGAACTACATGAGGATGCATTCATTGAATACAGCTCAACCTTTAACACCATCACCCTGGACATTCTCATCATCAAACTCTCCCTCCTTGGACTGTCCACATCCATCTGCAGGTGTATAAAAGACATTTTCACAGACTGCTATGGAGTCCCGCAGGGTTCAGTGCTAGGGCCAATCTTGTTCAGTTTATACATGCAGCCTCCAGCTGATCCAAAATGCAGCAGCGCGAGTGCTGACAGGAACCAACAAGAGAGACCACGTCTCTCCAGTGTTCACTTCCCTCCTACGGTTACCCGGAAAACTCAGAATCCAATTCAACATTTTATTACTTTTGTATAAAGTTCAAGATGGCCTAGAACCGCAATATTTGCAAGACCTGATAGTCCCATATGTTCCTAACAGAGTTCTCCGTTCTCAGAGTGCAGGTTTACTCGTAGTTCCTACAAGATCCAGATGTAGATCTGGAGGACGGGTCTTCTGCTACCAGGAACCATCACTATGGAACCAACTTCCAGTTTGGGTGAAGGAGGCTGATACCACCTCCACCTTTAAACCAAACTTAAAACTTTTCTGCCTAATAAAGCATATACTTAGATACTATTAGGTATCTCATAAGTATAATTGTGGTCCATTGTTCTTGTATTTTGTTGTGCTGGTCTGGCCCCTCTTTTCCTCTTCTGTACATGTTCTGCAGACCAGAGCTTCAGGAGCTGCATCCTGACCTGCAGTCCCACCTCTGACCATCCCAGTGTCTGCCTTCACCTGTCTGTGTGGATGTCTCAGTTGTATATATGCTGACATCCTGACATCCTGACCTGCAGTCCTCATCTGTGTGGCTGCTGGTGACCTTCTACAGAGCCCCTGTAGAGAGCATCCTGGCGTACTGCATCACAGTGTGGTACGCTGGATACCACTGCTCTCTCTCCTGCCCGGTGACGACGCCGGCTCTCACTACCTCAGCAGGGCGATCAACATCCCACCCCGGTCACAAACTCTCAACCTGTTGTCCTCTGTTTGGCGCTACAGATCTTATAAGACCAGACAAATAGACTCAGGGACAGGTTCTTTCCCAGAACAACCACTGCTCTGAATACGAAATGCACTTAATAAGAACAAGTATGTGAAATACTGCCCTTTGCTGGGTTTTCTACTGTTCAAACTGATGTTGTACTTTTTTTTTAATCATCACCTTTTTTGTAAAATTGAATATGTCACTTGATCACAAGTCACTTTAATCACTTATATAATCCTGCAAAATTGTGTGCAATATTCCCCACACAAATTGTATTCTATTTTTTATCCTGCAATTTAATTCCTTTTAATTTTTTATCTTATGCCAATGCACCAAATGAAGAGCACTCCCAGTCTCGTTGTATACTGGATGTTCAATGGCAATAAAGGCTTTACTTACTTACTAAGTTTGTCCTTGACAAATTATTGCGATTCCTGCTACTGCTGTTGAAAATAGTCAGATACATAGAAGGGAATGCAGCGAATGATCATTTATTATTATTCTGAGGTAAAGCCCTTTTATAAAACTGTTTTTTACTTTTGGTTGAGAAGCTCCTATGAGTAGACCATTACCTCCTCTGTAGACCAGTCTTCTAAAGACAAATTAGAGGACATCTGGCAGATAAACACTGACTAAAATTGGGTCATGTGACAGGAAATGATCCCAAACACAATAGCAAACCTACACCAGAGTGTTGAATATAAAAGATTTGAGGTTTTGGAATGAAGGACCTCAATGAACTGCAGCATCATTGGAAAGAAAACTGGACCAAAATTCCTCCACAACCACGAGAGACACTGATCAAGTCAAGGTGGCAGCGCCTGTTCGACCCTAGCTTGTTCAACATTTGACCTTGACTGATGGCGATGACTGAGTGTAAGTGGTTGACTAAACTCAGACACATTTCTACCAGACATTGTCAAATAAATATTTTCTCTGGGCTTTTGAACCACGTCTGGCCCTAAGAACACCTGGCATAACCCAACCAAGACCCAGCTCATGACTTTTGGACCACATCTCACCAACATAACACTTGTCTGAGCCATAAATAAGCCGGATGTCAAAAATAGTCAGGATTAGGTCAAAGTGTTCCTGTTATCTGGAGTCAGACAGGAAACAACTACTTCAAGTCAATGCTGCTAAATATGGATCCACAATCTATTGAATCATGGGGGTACTTAGTATTGTATATCATTTTATATTTTTTTGGCTCAATGTTAAATGAATAATGATACAGTGAAAAAAGGTTATGTTAATGTTTGTATGAGGTTGCATTTTTCAAAGGCTAGAACCAGATAATTTAGATTATGTTTGGTTCATATTTGTATATGCAAAGATTGTGAAATAAGGAGATTAGAGGTGAGTTTAAAGCTACATTAAAGTAATCTGAAGTTAAAACTTTAAAATCATCAGCGGTTTGATTTGCTCACCTTTCAGGACTCAGATGATGCTCAGCTGCTCGTTAATGTTCTGTTGATTAGCGGTTCTCATCAATTCTCTCCTGGGTAATTAAGCCTGGATCTGGATGTAGTGCTGCAACCATCTGAAAGCTTTTTCCACCCAGGACGCGATAAATACGATTATCTAACGCCAGCTTCCTGAAACCTGCTGCTTCATTTTCATCTGTTTTTGACAGCAGGACTTTCCTGCCCTCCTTCCTCTATCTCCTCCTAACCGCCCTCGCCCTCATCCCCCCCTCCTCCCTCCCATCTGTAGCTTCGTTTTCTAACCGCCTGGTACAAACAGACACTGGAGGGGGGAATTATCAGCACAAATCCAGAGATGTCAGTTTATGTTAAAATGCTGCACCAGCTGACATTTTTACTTCTACCTGATTAAAAATGTTAAAAAACTAACAAACATCATACTTAGTGACTGTGCTCGGAAAATTGAAGATAATTTCTAAAATATTAAAGTTCTCTGTGTGCTGTAACTGGTAACATAAAGAAAAGACATTTATTTCTCTAATGAGCGGACAGGTATCTAACAGAGTTTTATATTTGTTTTCACCAAGAGGAAACAACCTATTTTGAAATTAAGTTTGCTAAACATGTGGGAAAAATCTTTTTGGGTTCACAGGTTAGGGGTGAAGCCACTATTCTTCGGATTGTAGGCCCTTTGGAGTGCTGGAAACCCAACCAGGCTGTGCGTGTCATGGTTTTGGGTTTATATTTCTTCCTGTTTTATTTTGAAAGCCTGTATCCTAAGTTTAGTTCTGGTTTGACTTCCCTAAGGTTTTGGCGCCTGTATGATTCAGTAAAATATCTACAGATTTGGCCCAGTTTTGAACCGAATACTCTTTGCGGTCTGGCATATGTGAACACAGACCGAACTCTAAAACATGAACACCAGAAAAAAGTTATTGCAACTCTCTTGGAGTATGATAATCCCACATGAACATCTAGCAGATTTGAACATTTACTCCCAATGTCCACAGTTGACCTCTGAAGTACATGTATATAAGCTTAAAGAGAAATTAAACTGTGTACCAGATTTAGCCGCTCTGCAGTATTTAATAAGTACTCAGCTGTTTGTTTGCACTTAACTTAACTCTTCATATAAACTGAAATGAAAAGCTTTTGTTCGGGTGCAGAGACAGTCGGATTAAGGTCCAGACGCTGAATTGGATTTAAAAAAAATACACACACAAATGGAGGATAAAACAGAGCCTCTGCACACCATGTTAGCTCATGGATGATTTGCATTGGAGCTAAACAAAAAGCAGCTGTTTCCAGATGCAGGAACCTCTGAAGGTGACATCCAGGCTGGTGCAGTGTGACCATAGTGGAGAGACGTCTGTGGGACAACAACCTCGTACAATTGTGGAATGATGACTGTGGTGTGAATTCTGTTGAAAGGCAGCTGTGGAACGACCACTGTGGAGGGACGACCACTGAACACCAAATGTGTGACATCAGGAGGTCTTTGCTTACAACAACAAAATGAATTACTAAATTACAAGTGGTACCATTACTTGTGTTTGCTCGACAATGCCACCTGGAGGTTATGGTTACCGCCCCTAGGAATAATTAACTGCAAGGCACATAAGTTCAAAAGCACACCAATAGACATGAATTCCAAATAGCAAAAGAAAATTTATATTAGGGCTGAAGGATTAATTGCCTTTGCGATAATATCGCAATATGATAAAACAAGATTTTTAATCCCAAAGGCTGCAATTTGACTGGTCACATGATCTGGTTACGTAACTTGCGAACAGAGCAGGGAGCGGGAGAAGTCAACCTTGCACTTTAACTGGTTGCACAATGGCATCAGGCTCGACAGAAGTTGACAGATCTGAACGTTTGGTACCAAAGAGGAGCAGCATGTCGTTTGTTTGGAATTATTTGAGCTATAAAAATGAGGATGTTGCACAACAAAATGAAATGTTTTGTGCAGAATCTGCCTTGCTGCTGTTGCTACCTCTCCAGGTAACACCCTGAATCTTTATCAACACTTGAAAAAACACCACAAAGCCATTTACAACAGTTGCATAGCTAGAATGCCGCTTCAATTTCAAGTAAGCGAAGTACCAGCCAACAGGGATCACTGACCAAACTGTTTAAAGGTATTACTTCATATGAACATAATTTGAAACAGCACATGGAAATAACTCAAGCAATAACGGAGTTGATAGCAAAAGGCAAAATGCCCATTAATATAGCGGTGAAGGAGGCCTTACAGCTTTGGTAAACAGAATGAATAAGCGGTACAGAATGCCCTCACGCACACGTGAGCCAAGTTGTCATCCGAAACAAAAGCGATACAAAAAATACAGAAACAGAGTTGCAGCAGAGCCATACCAGAGTTTAATGCTGCATTACACTGATGAAGATTTAAATCTCAGAGCTCGCTGCCGTCAAGCATCCTGCTTCCTAGACGACCACATGGGCTAAATCACTGCAGCCGGCCTGAGAGAGAGGCTTGCCAGCTGGGATCTACAGGAAGAAAACCACATCTGCATAACGACAAACAACGCATCAAATATGGTGATGGCAGTACAGCTAAATGAATGGACCCGACTGCAGTGTTTTGGGCACCGATTACTTCCTGCCATCAGTACTAAAATTAGTATCATGACGTAAATGTCGGGCATCTGTGTGTGTGTAAATGTGTGCAAGACTATGAGTGTGTGAGTGAGAGACACAATGTAAAAAGTGGAGGGAGAGACAAATTTTATTTATTTGATAACCCTGCATCACACCAGTAAACGTGTCTAAATTACACTGTTATTTTATTTTGTATTACAGGACATCACTCAATGATGACAGAGTGTCACTGTGCAAGAGGGTGGTGGGGCACTTCTCCCACAGTTGGAAGAAGAAGGCAGCAATGAATGAAGCATGGGCGCGCAAACTTCTGAACACAGCCTCATCACTGAATGCCCAACAAGATGGGTTTGTAAAGAAATAATGATTGCCAAGGTGTTAAAACAGCTCAAAGCCATTTCTCAAGTATTGTCAGGTGAACAATATTCTTGCTCCCTCATCCCAAGCTTGCAGGATATTGAGGTATTGGAGTCTGTTCTGTGAGTCAGCATCCTCTCCTGGACTTTACAGATGCTCCCTCCACAGAAGAGTATGTGAGCATTTCCTACCTCAAATCAGTTCTGTACATTCTGGCCACATCAGTCCTGGCTGAAGTGGACCCTAATGATGGAATCAGCAAGCGTACATATAACCGGGTTAGTAATATTTATCTATGATATCACAAACACACTTTATATGCATTCATTTGTAATCTAACTTCAGTACTAATTGCTGGGGGGGGTTTGTCATATGGTAGTAGAAGAGGTCTTATATGGTCCTCTGGCGTCCTCTGGATTGGGGGATTGGAGGGCCGATGAAAACACACATTACGTAGATGTCGATAAAAAAGATAGCCAACGGCATTAAGACTGTTTTCCCTGCCTCTGTAAATGCATTGAAAATGGATTAGTGTGTTCAGGGGAAGGAGGAGAGTGTTGCTGACTTCTATGCCAGACTATTGAAGGTCTACATTGCCTGTTCCGAACTGAGCAGTAAACCTGACTATGCACACAAACAAAACACAATTGTACATGTATAAAACTGTTGGCAGTTCTTTTCCACAGCCTGGATGTCCTGGAAGAAGAGGGGAAACAAGGAGGATGCTGGGAACAAGGTGAACATGGTGGACACAGATGAAGAGGTCTGAGTGAGATGGACGAGTGCTTTGCATGTGGTAGATGTGGTCATTTGTCTCCATAGTGTCCAGTGACCTGGGATGTGGACCCCTAATGCATCCACAGCTGACTAATGCCAGGAGGGCTCTGTGCATGGCCTGGAGGCGGGGCTAGGTGAGACATCACGATTATGCACACGTAACACACATCTCCACCCACTGATAATAAAGTAGGAATTTTTATGCTATTTTCAATAAAGACTTGCTTGCAACACCTTTTGCTGACCTCTCATGGATGAAAATGATGCTACAATTCTGAACTCAGTTTGAGTAATGTATTGTGGTCAACAGTGTCAAATGCAGCACTGAGATCCAGCAAAACTAGAAATAAAATTTTTCCACCGTCTGTATTCATATGTCATTAAACATTTTGGTCAGAGCCGTCTCAGTGTTGTGGTGCTGTCTAAAACCTGACTGGAAGGCCTAGTGGCCAGTAGAGGAACTACCAGTTTGGATTCAGATCTTAGTGGCCAGTAGAGAAGCTACAGCTTTTCTTCCTTTCACTAGCAACATTATATGAAAGACCAAGAGTTGTCCCTGGCACCCATTTGTGATCAAACCAATATTCAAGGTGGTTAAAAGTGAATAAGGGATTTAATCTGGAAATCTCTGAGTAAGATCCTCACAACACGTGACTATGTGAAACTAGATAGCCACAAAACAAAATAAAAGAGGTGTGCACGAAAGTCCTACTGTTTACTGAACACATAAATACTCGACGAACATTTCCTAAGGTACATGCGTGTAGGGCCCATATAGCGTAGACATGAACAGTTTTCTCACTTATTTCGGTCGAAGCACTGGGAGAAAACACGCCAAAGATTGTTTTTTAGTAAGAGCATCATCTCGCTCAAATCGCTGCATGTACAATTCGAGAAAGATCGTTTGAAATACTGATGTCTCACTCTGATTAGTTTTTAAAACCTAAAATATTTAACTTTTTTAGCACGAAATTTTACTATTTATTAACTATTAACTTATTTATAACTGAATTCATGTACATCATACACAATATGAACTGATTACTGTCCTTGACCAAAAGGCATCACAAGTAGTGTTTTTTTTTTTTAAATGTATTATAATAATACACATTTCTACTGTAAGTACACTTGTATTTATAATACCAAGATGGATTTCTATGGTTTTCACTAGAGAAACAAGTCCAGGAGCAGGCCTCACCAGATTATTCTTGATTTAAAGCTTCCATGTTTGCTGCTTCTTGGTTTCAGCTTAGACATTTAGAGGTGATGCCCTGATCCTCCAAGTAAGCAGCATCAGGTAAAGCAACTTCAGGTAAAGGGAGCCAGTGGATATAAGTACACAGAATGTCTGCAGCACAATGCAGCCAGACACTGCCTCAAACACACATTAATTAGACAGATTTATTTATTAGACCAAATTATTCCTATAATTACTCCTGTGATTACTTCTATGACAAGCGAAGATCAGCCTAGATGAGCCTAGAGCAGCCTAGAAAAAGTAAAGATCAGTGTAGTGTAGGCTGCTAATGCTGACCAGTCTGGTCTGATTTTTTTTTGGCGGTAACATATTGCATCACTTTACATTAAGGTACTAAATGTACACTAACTATATGCTTTATTAAACAGAAATGTTTTAAGTTTACTTTTAAAGGTGGAGGTGGTGTCAGCCTCCTTCACCCAAACTGCATATAGTTAGTGTACATTTAGTACCTTAATGTGTCAGGGCCAGTAGTCAAAGCTGCAGCTGCAGGACCAGATCAGAGCAGCTCATCTTAAACAGCTTCGGTGTAGATATGCTGCTATAGGCCTCTGCTGCAGGGGGACACCAACATGATCCACTGAGTGGTGCCTTTCACCTTCTCTGTTTCTCTTTGTCTTCTCTGTCTCTTCTTCACCTCAACCCTCATTTATTAACAATATCCCATAAACTTAATTGTGGTCCATTGTTCTTGTAGTTTTTTGTGCTTGTCTGGCCCCTCTTTTCCTCTTCTTTGCATGTCCTGCAGACCAGAACCTCAGGATCTGGTTGCTGACCTGCAGTTCCACCTCTGACCATCCCAGTGTCTGCCTTCACCTGTCTGTGTGGATGTCTGTTGGATACTTGCTGACATCCCGACCTGCAGTCCTCATCCCCTTGTATCACCGTCTATCCATATATCACCCATATTCACAGAAGTCTAATTGGACTACCAAGGACAGTTACTAATGTATCCTATCTTGTACCTTTGACGGTGTCTCTATGTCTCTATTCTTTCTTATTTCTTGCTCTACCCGGCTGGTCTTCAGCAGGAGGGTCCCCCCTCATGATCCAGGTCCTGGTCCAGGTTTCTTCCCTCTTAAAGGGGAGTTTTTCCTTCCCACTGTTTAAGGCTTAAGGTTTTTCTACCACTTGGGGAGTTTTTACCTGCTGTTTATGTAATATTTGATCAGGGTCATGTTCTGGTCTCTGGAAAGATCCTGGAGACAACTTGTGTTGTAATAGACGCTATATAAATAAAATTGAATTGAATTGAATTGAATTACATGTGGTAAAGTTCTTTTCCACCTTTTCCCTTCTGTAACTTTCATTTCCACCAGTCACCGGTACAGGTACCGTCTCCTGTCCTCTCAGCATGGCCTCTTCTCCCACCGTTTCTCCTTCTTACTGCTCAGTGTGTGAAATGTTCACTTATTCCTCTGCCTCCTTTAGTGAAGACGGTAAGTGTATAAAATGTAGTTTGTTTGTAGCTTTGGAGGCGAGGATCAGTGAGTTTGAGGTCCGGTTCACCAACTAGACCATAGTCCGGTTGACTTGGTAGCTCGTCAGGCTGAAGTAGCGGCGGATCGACCCGGAGCAGCTGCTGGTAGCCGCCCCCCTGCAGCACCCGAGCAGCCGGACAGTCAGGGCAGCTGGGTGACGGTTCGGAGGAAGCGTAGTCCTAAACAAAGGCGCACGGAACACCAGCACCCGCTTCACCTCCAACCGTTTTTCCCCACTCAGCGACACCCGCTGAGAAACCGACCTTGGTGATTGGCCACTCTACTTTGGAGACATGTGAGGCGACTCCAGCGACCATAGTTAGGTGCATCCCGGGGGCCAGAGAGGCGACCTCGAAGCACATCTGAAGCTGCTGGAAAGAGTCATCGCACATTCAGGAAAGTTATCAGACATGTCGGCGTAATGACAGCCGTCTACGCCAGTCGGAGTCACTAAAACGAATATTGTGTCGGTGTGTAACTACAACAAAACCACGTGGGACCCCGTAGTTTTCTCTGGTCCCCTCCCCAATCTGACCGCTGATGAAGTGTTTAGTCGCTGCTCGTCTCGGTGGCCTTTATTGACAATTGGAAGACGTTTTGGGGAAAGCCTGGTCTGCTTGGTCACACTTAGTCGAAAACTGCCGAGCTGGAACCAGAGAAGCCAGTTTTGTTGGTGGTAGTTTACCATAGTTTAATATAGTGGGGCAGTTGAGGGCTGTGACCTCGGTTCTACCTCTGCAGACGTTGATTTCCTTGTCGGTAGCACTGCAGATGTGTTGCACTCAGCTTTAGATGTAGTTGCTCCTTTGAGAAAGAGGGTCTCTAACCATAGGAGCTGAACTCACTAGTATAATTTGCATATTTGTATGCAGAAACGGTCTGGTTAAAGTGACCTGGTGCAAAGAAGGCAGTTCAGTTCTCCCAAAAGTGCCTGGTGCAGATACTGAGGTCAGAATGAATGAAGGGGGGATGAAGGGGATGAAGCTGTCCTTCAGTCAGCTGGTTCTGGTTCTGGCCCGGAGGGTCCGCAGCCTCCTCCCTGATGGCAGCAGACTGAAGAGGCTGTGTGACGGGTGGGTGGGGTCTCTCACAATGCTGAGGGCTTTGGAGTCAGACAGCTGCTGTAGATGTCCTGAAGTGAGGGAAGAGAGACACCAACGATCTTCTCAGCTGCTCTCACGACACGTTGGAGAGACTTGCGGCAGGTTGCGGTGCAGCTCCGTACCACACGGTGATGCAGCTGGTCAGGATGCGGTGCAGCTCCGTACCACACGTTGATGCAGCTGGTCAGGATGCGGTGCAGCTCCGTACCACATGCTGATGCAGCTGGTGAGGATGCGGTGCAGCTCCGTACCACACGGTGATGCAGCTGGTCAGGATGCGGTGCAGCTCCGTACCACACGTTGATGCAGCTGGTCAGGATGCGGTGCAGCTCCGTACCACACGTTGATGCAGCTGGTCAGGATGCGGTGCAGCTCCGTACCACACGGTGATGCAGCTGGTCAGGATGCGGTGCAGCTCCGTACCACACGGTGATGCAGATGGTCAGGATGCTCTCGATGGTCTCTCTGTAGAAGGTGTACCTGATGGGGGCCGGGGCTCTGGCTCTTCGCAGTTTGCGGAGGAAGTAGAGGCGCTGCTGTGCCTTCTTGGCGAGTGATGCGGTGTTAACAGTCCAGGAGAGGTCCTCTGAGATGTGGACACCCAGGAACTTGGTGCTGCTCACCCTGTCCACAGCAGCACCGTTTTTGGTCAGAGGAGCATGCTGGGTGTGTTGTCTCCTGAAGTCGGCAACAATCAGAGAAGCAGAGAAGCTGAGAAACGTGAAGGGTGGGGGGGACTGTAAAAAGAAAAAACCCGAGGTCATGTTTCACAGAACAGATGAGACAGGGCCTGTAAAGAGAAGACAGAAAGAGGAAGAAAAGGACGAGGACGACGAGAACAAGGAAACTCTTTTTGACACTATCCCAATCTATCCACTGTTACCTCCATCATGTGAATATGTCCTTGAATGTCAACACACTCGCACACAGGGCAACTTAGGAGAGTGGTCTAAGGTAATGGGGGGGGTTTCTGCACTCCCAGATAATCCACCTACTTCTCCGCCAGCCGCTGACACTGTTCCTCTCATTGAAGTTGCAAATCCAAACACTGATGATGTTAAAAAGGCTGAAGAAGGCCTGACCTCCCATGGGGAGGACGTGGAGGGATCTGTCTGTGACGTGGAGGACCTCGGACGGTCCTGCCACCTTGATGACGGAGAGGTCCAGCGGGTTTGGATGACTGCTCTGGGCAGTGACTGGCGTCATGTAGGAGGTGACTGGGACCCCCAGTATGACGGTAATGTTTTGGATCCAGATAAAATGCAGCTGCGACGCAGAGTGAAGGAACTCGGTGACAGAACAAAACAACGTTTCAACGCTTCATCTGTCTTCACAGTGGTGGACATCAGGAACACCGTTTTCTCTGTCCCCGTTCATAAAGACAGAAGATCTTGGTTTGGTTTCACATTTCTGGATGGAAGAAGAAGAAGAAAAAAAAAAAAAAAAAGAAAAAGCTGTGCAAATGGGCTGCTGTGTGAGCCATGATGTCACTCATGTCTCAACAGGAGGGAAGGGGTCAAAGGTCAATTCGATTGAAAACTCCGATAGGAAAGGTGAGCCAAAGTCTGATAATAGGGTGGATTCAGACATATAGACACTGAATAAACCTGAAAGTCAGTGATGCATTTTAAGACACCTGACCAAGTAGAGGTGGAGAAGACAGAAAAGGTTGAACTTGGTTGATCTCCAAGAGGAGATCCTGGACGAGATGCCGCTTGCTTGTGAGCAAGCAGATGTTGAGTAGACTGAAGCGGGTGGAGATGTTTTCCTATTTCCAGGCGTTGTTTGCTGACTTGGCCAGGCTGGCTAGTACACTGTGGTTTACTGTTCAGCTGGTGTTCCGTGGAGGGCAACGAGAAGAGGACCAGATGGATTTTATTGATTCCGAGTTGTCAGAGTGGAAGCTCTGTCAGGACCCATGGTGGATGTATCTCTGACGAGGGAGGAAAGCAATTTCTGGCTGAAGGTGTATTGCCTCCGGAGCCACTGACAGGCGATAACAAAACCAGAGGAGCTGCGCCACCCAGTACTGGATGAGTCTAGATTCCGGTTGAAAGATGAGTGACTGAAGAAACCGGATGAAAGTGTACCCAATTCTTCCAGTCCAGTTATTGAATAGATACAGGGGTTTCTTGGCATACAGATTAGTAATGCAAATGAAGGCTCAGTGCCAAGGTGAGTTTCCCTCCACCGACTTACAACGTCCCTAGTTGAGGTCAATAGTGGACCATCCCTACTATAAACAGTATTGGTGATGCACAGCTTTCCGCTCTTGAGCTGCCGAATGGTGAACCAGAATTTCTTTGAAGCCGTCTGGAAGTTGTTCTTCATGGCCTTTCCAAACTCCTGCAATGCCTGAGATGAAGCTGCATTCTGCATGGCCTGCCGATACCTATCAACTGCTTTCTTTAGCTTGACAATGTCCCTATCCACTGGTGTCCACCAGCACGTTTAGGAATTACCACCTGTAAGGGGAATTATTGTTAGTTGTCCTGTTCTGACCAAACATTGATTATGTAAGATGTTTTTCTAATTGTTCGCTTATATCTGAGAAAAGTCTTGTTATTTCTTTTGTGTGCCTGAGAGAAGTTTTTGTTATTTTGTGAGTAGAGCTGGGAAAAGTCTGTAGTTTTGATAGCATGTTCTGAGAACGGTTCCTGGTTTACAAAACATGTTTTGTAAACCAGGATCTGTTCCCAAGAGCAGGGTCTGTCTGTGGGGAGGGGTTGGCCCCCCCATCTCACACACGGCCCTTGTACGAGAGAATATAGCGACGGAAAGTCTCTGTCCGGGTCAGAGTCAGCTGCGGGTCACGTACGGATGCCCAGCAAGGTTGGAAGCTGCTTTTACCGGGACTGTTTGGCTCTCCAGTCCGTGTGTCAACGGTAAGGATGGAACGCTTCTCCGATGGTTGTTTGGAGCTATGCTCTGCAGGGGGTGAACGACACTTTCATCCTAGCATCATAGTACATGAGAATAATGCATTTTTGATAAACTGAAGTGACTGACTTTGGCTGTGCGCTGCGGGGGACACAGGTTGGTCCTAGCATCACAGTAGATGTGGTTTATGTATATATGAAAACCAAAGTGATTGATCCGGCTAGAATCACAGTGAGTGTGATTTTGTGTGTGCGTGAAATGTGTGAAATACCTGTATAATATTCTATATGCATGCTTCATTCATATAATCCAAGTTATATTCTTTGTGTGTGTTTTGCCTATATAACCAAATAGATTGCTTATGCTATGCTTTGTGTAAAATAAATATATATATATTTTGTTCCTCAGAGTATGTGTGTGCTTTCTGTGTGCCGACGAACCTGAGAAAATTTCACACAACACCACCACAACGGGCTCCGGCAATTTTACGGTCACAGCTCCTGTCGGCTGCCTCGACAATGGACAAAGGTATTGAACATGGGCAAGTGGTGATATTTTGAGCCACGATTCATCTGGCTCCTCACTTAGGACCAGTTTTTCTTGGGTGACCCTACCAGGGGCATAAAGGCCTAGACAACTGAGCTCCTTGAATCACTAGAACACGCAAACCCCTCCACCACGATAAGGTGGCAGCTCAAGGAGGAGTACAAAGTTTATAAAAACAGGTCAACAACAAACCAGTTTCATTGTTTATTCAAAGGTTTGATTGAAATATTAAGGCTACATTCTGCATCATTTATTCAATTCAATTTTATTTATATGGCGTCTATAACAATACAAGTTATCTATATGTGCTTTTCAGAGACCCAGAACATGACCCCCAAACAAATTATCATACTTACATGGAAATATCAGGGATTAGAACCTGACCCTTTTACAGGGTAAGTGACTACATTTGGTCACTTCAGTAGAACTACAGTGTATGGCTATTACAAAAAAATTACAATTTTAATAGAGGTCCTTTGATATTCTCTAATGACTTCAATATACTTGAAATTTCAAGTATTTTATTGACTACCCTATAAAAGATTAATTCCCTCCCCAGCACACACACCAGCTGGGCTTCTGTATGTATGTCAGTTTATAAACTGAACTAGTTTACATGCCATGAAATGACTCATTTGCCTATGCTAGACACTAAAAATGAGCAGTGGCCATGTTCTTCATGACCACATGTCCCTGATGTTGCTCATGTGACCTGTCAGAATCCTTCACATGTGTTTATTATTCATCACAGCTTGGAAACATTCCAGAAACTTCAGGGACGTCCCAGGCAGCAAATTCATGTGGGCCCATCTGGGCTGAGAATGGTCTATTTGTATCCAGAGGGAAATTGGGTTTTAAACACCAGGGATCACAGACAAATGAGAAGAATATATGACCAACCATGTGGGAGCCATGATGAAAACAAGTGGGCTAAATGGGAGTGGCTTAAGAAGCATATATAAAAGTGTAGATGCTTTGGTGAAACTGCAAGGTTTTAAAAGACAAATTTAATTCAATTCAATTCAGTTTTATTTACATGGCATCTATTACAACACAAGTTGTCTCAAGGCAAGAACCCCGAGCAATTATTACATAAACAACGGGAGGTAAAAACTCCCCCAGTGGGAGAAAAAAAGCCAAACAGTGGCAAGAAAAACTCCCCTTTAAGGGAAAAAACCTGGATCAGGACCTGTGGATCATGTTTTTTTTTTTTTTTTTTTTCTCTTCCCTTTCTTGTCAGTGTGGACATCACGCTGTATGTACGATGCACCCCGAAATTAGTCTCTGCTTTTAACCCATCAACTAGTTTCACTAGTGAGCAGTGGGGCTGCTAGCAGGGCAGCGCCCCGGGGAGCAATTGGGAGTTAAGGGCCTTGCTCAGGGGCCCCCAGTGATTTACCATTGTGGGCAGCCCTGGGCTTGAACCTGGGTCCTCCACGCCCAAGCCCACCACTGTAACCACTAGGCCACCACTCCCTATGTTCCCCCATGTTCTCTGCATTCTCTGACTGTGTTTATGGCGTTTTTATCCACTGTTGCAATAAATGTTAAATCTCTGCTGATGTACGATCTGCAAACATTTGTGAATCTCCAATCCCCCTTTGGACATTTGGTTCAGTTTGGATTCGATGGGAAGAAATGTTGTTGTCTCCCCACTTCTCTCAGGTACACCCGTTTACCTTTACCTTTACCCGTTTACCACCTTGGCACCTTAAGTGCTGAATATCATTAATGGCAGTCTAGTTAATGGGATTGTACCCTCAAGTTTTAAGCATGTGGTAGTGACACCACTGATAAAGAAGCCTGGCTTAGATTCCTCTACATGTTCAAATTTTAGGTCCATTTCTAAGCACCCTTTCCTTTCCAAGGTACTTGAAAAATTGTTTAGTACCAGTTAATAATTTTTTTAGAAGAGTACAACATTCTTAAGGTGTTCCATAAGACTTAGCCCATGTGTTTGGGCCTAGTGATGCCTCTAAGGTACATGTTGACTTGGGGTGTTTAAGCCAACATGTGAAACCTACAGCAACAAGCCTGGGTGTAAAACTGGACATCAACTGTACCTTTAATACTCATATTAGTTCGGGGCAAGGTTAGTCAATTCAATTCAATTCAATTCAATTCAATTCAATTCAATTCAATTCAATTCAATTCAATTCAATTCAATTCAATTCAATTCAATTCAATTCAATTCAATTCAGTTCTATTTATATAGCATCTATTACTACACAAGTTGTCTCTATGCGCTTTCCAGAGTTATGGATGGCCTTGAATGTTAACTGGAGGATTTTGAATTTGGTGTGGAGCTGCTGCAGGATGTGGGTGATTTGAAGGATGGATAAGGTTCTGGTGGTGATGGAGCGGGTTGTAGTAATTATGGAGGGGGTTCTGGTGATGACATGGGCAGCTGAATTCTGAACCAGTTCAATTCAATTCAATTTTTCAATTCAATTTTATTTATATAGCGTCTATTACAACACAAGTTGTCTCTAGGCGCTTTCCAGAGACCCGGAACATGACCCCCGAGCAATTATTACATAAACAGCGGCAGGTAAAAACTCCCCTAGTGGAAGAAAAACCGTAAGCCAAACAGTGGCAAGGAAAAACTCCCCTTTAAGAGGGAAGAAACCTTGAGCAGGACCTGGCTCATGAGGGGGGACCCTCCTGCCGAAGGCCAGCCGGGTAGAGCAAGAAATAAGAAAGAATAGAGACATAGAGACACCGTCAAAGGTACAAGATAGGATACATTAGTAACTGTCCTTGGTAGTCCAATTAGACTTCTGTGAATATGGGTGATATATGCATAAACGGTGATACAAGGGGATGAGGACTGCAGGTCGGGATGTCAGCAAGCATCCAACAGACATCCATACAGACAGGTGGAGGCAGACACTGGGATGGTCAGAGGCGGAACTGCAGGTCAGCAAGCAGCTCCTGAGGCTCTGGTCCGCAGGACATGCAAAGAAGAGGAAA
The DNA here is from genome assembly GCA_014839995.1 of Xenentodon cancila. Lineage (NCBI taxonomy): Eukaryota > Metazoa > Chordata > Actinopteri > Beloniformes > Belonidae > Xenentodon > Xenentodon cancila. The sequence goes on along the minus strand of CM026197.1, from coordinate 118,431 downwards.
AGAAGGGCCAGACAAGCACAAAAAACTACCAGAACAATGGACCACAATTAAGTTTATGGGATATTGTTAATAAATGAGGGTTGAGGTGAAGAAGAGACAGAGAAGGCAAAGAGAAACAGAGAAGGTGAAAGGCACCACTCAGTGGATCATGTTGGTGCCCCCCTGCAGCATAGGCCTATAACAGCATATCTACACCGAAGCTGTTTAAAATAAGCTGCTCTAATCTGGTCCTGTAGCTGCAGCTTTGACTACTGGCCCTGACACATTAAGGTACTAAATGTACACTAACTATATGCTTTATTAAACAGAAATGTTTTAAGTTTAGTTTTAAAGGTGGAGGTGGTATCAGCCTCCTTAACCCAAACTGGAAGTTGGTTCCAGAGTGATGGTGCCTGATAACAGAAAGCCCGTCCTCCAAATCTACATTTCGATACTCTAGGAACTACGAGTAAACCTGCACCCTGAGAACGGAGAGCTCTATTAGGAACGTACGGTACTATCAGGTCTTGCAAATATCGCGGCGCTAGGCCATTTTGGACTTTATATGCCAGTAATAAAATTTTGAATTGGATTCTAAATTTTACAGGGAGCCAATGGAGGGAAGCTAAAACTGGAGAGACGTGGTCTCTCTTGTTGATTCCTGTCAGCACTCGCGCTGCTGCATTTTGGATCAGCTGGAGGCTGTTAAGAGAATTACTTGGACATCCAGCCAACAACACGTTACAGTAATCTAGTCTAGAAGATACGAACGCATGAATTGGTTTTTCGGCATCACTCTGCGAGAGGATGCTCCTAATCTTTGCGATATTACGGAGGTGGAAAAACGCGGTTTTACAAACCTGATTAATATGCTGTTTAAATGACAAATCCTGATCGAATATAACGCCAAGGTTTCGCACAGTTTTACTGGAGGCCATCGCAAGACCATCTAATCCCTTCCTGAGGTGTTTGGGACCACAAACAACAACTTCTGTTTTATCAGAATTTAGTAGCAAAAAATTTCTGGACATCCAGTCCTTGATGTCCTTAATACACATCTGAAGTTTGTCTAATGGTTCTGTTTCATCTGGCTTCATAGACAGATACAGCTGCGTATCATCAGCATAACAATGAAAATTAATGCCGTGGTTCCGGATAATACTTCCCAAGGGCTGCATGTATAAACTGAACAGGATTGGCCCTAGCACTGAACCCTGCGGGACACCATAGCAGACCCTCGTCTGTACGGAAGAAACCTCATGAACATGAACAAACTGGAATCTATCAGACAGATATGATTTAAACCAATCTAGAGCTGTCCCAGTTGATGTTTATGGAGGAATTTGTGAGTGAGGCCTAAGAGCAACAAATTGCAGTAATCCAGGCAAGAAGTGATAAGATCTGATCTGAACATGTTCAGTTGTTGGGCTTCTGTACTAGTCACAGTCGGTCCCTAATAAATACTATGTTCAAAGCATGTGGCACCAGGACACCCTGGGTAATAGTTCAGTTATTGGTTTTAGAATTGTATCATCAGATATGTAACCATGTATCCTGGAGACTCAGGTAAAGAGATGAGCTGAGCTGCAAACTGATCACTAGCTGGTGGTAAGTTAGATCAGATTCCAGGGAATGATGCTGTTCGACAGGCTGAAACATATAGTGATGATTTGTTGGGAATGTTTTTCTTTCTATATTTGCAAATGTTTTTGTCTTCAGTCTTCTTCTACCTCTCCTGTCATGGACTTTAACGTATGACATTCACAAGAAATGTCAGAAATTGTTAATTAACGCAATTTTCATAATAGGAAAATATTACGTTACATGTCAATCCCACCTATTGTCAGCACATTTCTGTCAAATCCATCAGTTTATTAATTTAAAATCTCAGTAATAGTGAAAACAGTAAAACATACCCTAATCAAGTCATCTTTAAGCAAAAACAAGCAAACAACAACAACAAAAAAAACTCTTAACTATTTGGAAGACGATTTTTATATATCTGTATTTATCCCTTTTATTAAATGATTTTAAATCTTTTGCATGATCTGTTTCAGTGTCTCAAGTCGTATTTAGTCTGTCAGTAGAAAAAAAAAGGCGAAATAGCAAAGTTGTGAATCAAATTTTGAATTTAAAATCCAACTTTCGTACGGTTCGTGTGCGCATTAAACGACTTGTGACCACATTAAGCAGTCGTGATAACGAGGAGGCTGTGAAAAAAACTCTTTGCGCTCTACGCTGTTTTTATGATTGATTTTCTTATACAGTTCCTCGTTTGTTTCCTTTGTTTACGTTCATCTGGTGGAGCTGCCCGATTGGATGGCACCTTTTTTACTTACAATAAACGACCAATTGGAAACGATCAATAAAATGAAGAATAAACGTGAAATCTCGCGGTATTTGCGTGCCTTAAAAGCCGTCTGCCGCGGTGACGCGGCCTTTCCTCTCTTTAGCGGTGGAGGTGCAACAGTCGTCGGTCGTCCCGGAGCGGGTTCATCCGACACCTCACCAACCCAGCTGACCTGAGCTCATCATCTACAGCAGCATCATGCCACCAAAGTTCGACCCCAACGAGATAAAAATCGGTATGTTTCCAGGGTCAGAGGGTAGTAAAAGGAACATGTTGACGGAGACGGAGCCGCAGTGCGCCCGCCGCCTCCGCGGCTGCTTCCGCGGCCTCCGGGCCGAGCGCTGAGAACGGTAAAGATTGGACACGAAACTCCAGCAAAACAGTGGATGTAAAGGGTGTTTAATGTGACGAGAGTGGTTGAATGTTGCTGTGTGGGTAATGCGAGCTTGCCACGCAAAAATAAAGATATATCTCACGTGGAGCGGACAGGTGCGAGTCCACGTGACAGAAATCCACTAGCTTTTGATGCTAACGTTAGCAACTACAGTTGCTTTTAATTAATTTCAATTGGTGTTGGAGTTGAAGTCTTGCATCGGTGTCTGCTTAGGCTGTTGTGTTTAATCTCAACAAGTCCTGAGAATAAACACGGTCTTGAACACAATTTACATAAATATGTGAATTTGTCTTGATTAGCATCAAAAATGAAATTATCTGTAAATGGTTTGAGTTAAGACGCAAGCTGTGTGGAAGTGGTTTTAGACCTTCAGAGAATTGGCGTCAGTAAAAACCAATGTTGATCTGTTAAACTGGAGGATTTTATTAAGTAAAGCCTCTCCCTGTACATCCAGTTTACGAGATTGGAGCACGCTCCATTTGGTGCATTAGTTAAAAAAAAAATTATATATATTATATATATATATATATATATATTATATATATATATATTATATAAAATCAGGATAAGAAATGGAATACTATTTTTAAATAACATTGAGTTAAGGGGGGGGGGGACTGGGGTCAAAGTTCCAACATTTCATAATAAGGGCTTAATAATCCTGACAGACAGCATTACACTAATCTGCAGAAATGTTTTCAGGATTTATCAAAATGTGAAGATGTACGAGAAAAGCGCTTAGTTACTGGTGGCACCAATATGAGCACCCATATTACTTTTTTGTCAGGTTTAATTTAATATCTGAACCTTTTTAGAATGAATTTATGACAAAGGTGGCTCATTGACAAATGTGAGATTATATGAATAGGCAGGGTGGATCCGCTGTCCAGGTTGATTCTGGTCCTCCGGAAAAGGGCTAATGCAGGAAACCTGAACCAGATGATGCATTCAGTACATGTTACTGTGGTGATGTAGGAACTTAATTGTGTCATGTATTGGTCTGGAGAAGTGGTGGACACAAGGCCCAAAAAATGGTTTAAGTCTAATTGTGTTGTTTCAGTCTTCATGAGGTGCACTGGAGGAGAAGTTGGCGCTACCTCTGCTCTGGCCCCCAAGATTGGACCTCTGGGTCTGGTGAGTACCAGAGTCTGGATCTGCAACTGAAGCCAGCCTCCCGCCACCACACTGGTCCACCATGTGACTGGGTGTACTCCAGTGGGGGCTCAGAGTGACCCAGGTTTAGGAAACAGGGAGGTCCACATCGATGGGCAGCTCTGTGCCGAAAAGTCTGGAACAGTTGCTGTGAGTGGATTCTGTGAGACGGGTTTCTGATTGCTTGTGTTCTTCTGTCCAGTCTCCCAAGAAAGTTGGTGATGACATTGCCAAGGCCACCGGGGACTGGAAGGGTCTGAGGATCACTGTGAAGCTGACCATCCAGAACAGACAGGCAGCGGTACATGAAACTTCAACCTTCGTTACTACAGAACCAACAATGAGAACTTCAATGGGTCATAATTTTACAAAAGTTTACCAAACATCCAGAGGTCTGGAAACACTGATTCTCAGCCTGGTTTGTGGTCACACAAGTCCACTGTAGCTTCAACACCAACTTCATGGATATTTTACCAGTTTCAGCAGAGTAAAATGATCAGCTAAGTAGACATTTTAATATAATATATAATAATTTAATGCATTGATCAGGAAAATATTGACTATAAATTCTGAGAACAGTCTGTCAGTGTAATTTAGAAGGCCAATCCGCAGCCAGATAAGATCATTTATGAACCAAACCTGGAACTTCCATACAGCCCGTGGCATTGATGCTCAATCTCGAACTGTGTGGAGTAGAACAAAGAATCTAACCTTCATCAGAAGATTAGACAAATGGAATCTTGTGTGATTCATCCACAGTTCTTCTGAGTGCTTGTTAAAACCATCTGTTTCAGAGGTGTCAGTCAAGCCTGTGGGAGTGGCCCTACATTGCTCTTTAAAGCACTTATTTTATTTGGAAGCACATCAGGTTTCCTCTGTATTTGTTTGTTGTAGTGGTTTTCTGCTTAGGACCTCAGGGAGTCTGACATGAAACCTGGTTAACTGAATCTCATTTGTCCTTCAGATTGAGGTGGTTCCCTCAGCATCAGCTCTGATCATCAAAGCTCTGAAGGAGCCTCCTCGTGACAGGAAGAAGGTCAAGAACAGTAAGTAACGGAACGCCAGACATCTCTGTGAAGGAAGTGAAGCTGCATCTGACGTTTCCTCTGGAATGTTCTAGTTAAGCACAGCGGCAGCGTGAGCTTCGATGAGATTGTCGGCATTGCTCGCGTCATGAGGCCTCGCTCCATTGCCAGAGAACTCTCCGGTAAGACAGCATGTAGTACAGGTTTACTAGAGCCTCCTGCCACCATGCCCGTCAGTCATGTGACCAGGCATATTCCAGTGGAGGCTCAGAGTGACCCAGCTTTAGGAAACAGGGCAGTCCAGACGAGTGGGCATCTCTGTGCCGAAAAGTCTGGAACACAAACCTTGCATGGTCTCACAGAAGCCATTACTGAACCTGTGTTTGATCGTTAACCCTCAATTTAGTCTTTTCTGTCCAAAAGGAACCATCAAGGAGATCCTGGGAACCGCCCAGTCTGTCGGTTGCACTATCGATGGACGCCATCCGCATGATGTCATTGATGACATTAACAGTGGCAAAGTTGAGTGCCCATCTGAGTAAAAGAAACCTGATTGTGAAATAAAATGGAAGAATAACCTGCAAATCTATTTGGTGGTTTGTTGTTTTTTTTTTTTTTTGTAAATCAGATCTCTGAAAGTATCCTGCTGGGGAGCTATGTGTAGCTCCACTTCAGACCACAACCACATGACCTGCACTCACGGAGCACCTTTTTCCTCATGACCCTGACAATGCCAGACTGGAGGTCATGTGGTTCTGGTTTGGAGTGAAGCGTCACTTTCTGCAGCCTGCAACCAACTCCTGACAGGTCTGAGAGCATGTCTGAAGATGTGCCTTCTGTCCCCAACAGGGATGGGTGGAGTACCTCCAACCAGGGCTGGTTGTTTAGTACAGTTACTACAGTTGACTTGAGGGTTTAACCCCTTGAAGGGGCAAATTACCATGTTTAGGAGTTTCAGTAAGCCACCACTACCGGTCAGAAATTTGGATTGCGTTTCTACCATCTAACAACTCTTGATTGTCCTATAATACCCCTGGTGGACAGCAGAGGAACTTCAGTGGATCCAGACCAGTGTTCAGTAAGTCGTTCCAGCTAAAGACCTAACCCCCAAACTTGATCGGGGAGGGGGGGTTCCCTCTGTAAAAGGAGTTAAGCTGACATTCACGCTATCACTCTTCAAAGACTCCTCCACACACTTGTTTTTTTTATTTTTTGGATTTTATGCATCCTATACTAGTAGAGATGTAAGTGGAAGGGCCAGTGGTTTCCAGATACCCAGAACATGACCCTGATCAATTACATAAATGGCAGGTAAAAACTCCCCTTTAAGAGTCAAGAGCCATGGACCTGGCTCATAAGGGGGGACCCTCCTGCTGAAGACCAGCCGGGTAGAACAGGAAGTAGAGAGAAGAGACGCAGACACTCAAAGGTACAAAAGACCAGATATTTTAGTATAATTATCCATTAGAAGTCCTAAGACTCCTGTGTGTATATGTATATTGATAGATGGTGATCCACACAGATGACTGCAGGTCAGGATGTCAGTAGGTATGTAATTTACTTAATGATTGTGACCGCTGGAAAAAGAGAAAATGGAATGGCTACATGTGTGAGAACTGAAAGGGAAAAAAATTAGGATGAGGGGGGTTTGTTTTCTGTTTATCATTCACCAAATATGTTCAGTATCCACGTATTTAAAACGGGTAAATAAATTACAGCTTATGTAATAACCAGAAATGTTTTGTGTGACGTATTAACATTCATATTTGTGATGCACAGGATTGTACATCAGTTTTACTAGGGATTCAGCCCCAAATTGTTTTGAGATTAGCACTGTTATTTCAGATAGTGAATATAAATGTGAAACCAAAATAATTTTTAGTGTCTAAGCTATTCCTGTGGTTTGTAATGTACCCACTCTAAGAGGCTGTATAGATGTCTTAATACTCATTTGTATTGAGCAGTGTTACTTCGACATGTGCGTGCATTCTGAGAAATGCATCACCCTACCCTTCACAGGAGCGTGCATAGCTGAAACTACTGGTGTCATAGTGAGAAGTGCATCCCTGCAGGTGCAGGACAAGGACTCTAATCAGCAACATGGGATATTACAGCATGAACGATAGGAAAATTTATTTATCATGGAGCATTGTGAGGCTCCAAAAAAAGGAGACTAAACTCAACCCAACTCAAACTTTGTTCAAAAGACAAAAGTTCATATAAATCATATATCAGAATTCTGGTCTTCACCATCACACACCAACATGACCCACTGACCTGCAGTCCCACCTCTGACCACCTCAGTGTCTGCTGTCTACACCTGTTTAGATAGTGGTCTCTGTAGTCCACCAACTAACCAGGTACCAGTCTGATGGACAGAAAACTCTCAGTTCTCCAGTTAACAGATGATTATACTGATGGATCTGGTCTTTGGTACCTTTGACGGTGTGTCTGTCTCTTCTCTCTACTTCCTGTTCTACCTGCTGGCCTTCAGCAGGAGGGTCCACCCTCATGATCCAGGTCCTGGTCCAGGTTTCTTCTGGAACCTGCTGTTGTTTATGTAATAATTGATCAGGGTCGTGTTCTGGTCTCTGGAAAGATCCTGGAGTCGACTTGTGTTGTAATAGACACTATAAATATAATTGAATTGAATATAGGTATTTGTGTATGTGTATATATTATCTATTTTTTTCCCTTTTTCTCTGTACTAGTTGACTGTATAAGACTTTATATTGATATATTCAGATATGTATGAGCAGTTAAAAATGCTTCCATGTATTGTGTATTTCATATTCATACTGCTCCCCCAAAAGAAAAAAAAAAACATGCTCACAGTCCTACATGCATCTCACACACATCACGCACCAAATTAAAACATTAAATAGAAAGCTCCTCCCCTTTTTCTGTCTTCTTTTTGCCCGATTTTCCTGTCTACTTTTATTCTAAAAATACTTTATACACTCATTTACACATTACAACACAGACACTGGACTGCACCACCACTGTCTCGTCTTTCTTTCTTGCTCTTTCATGTCCCACCTTTTTCTAGTCTTTCACATTCCACACCAGGTGATTTTAGTCCTCTTGGGCAAACAGTCACCTCCCTCAGTTGTCAATGGTGCAAATTTAAACGATTAAGACTAAACTGTTTTTTAACCAGACTGTAAATATGTTTATTTCTGCTCTGAAGTTGGACATTTAAACATGGCAGTCAAGGGATGACTCACTTCTGCAGCCTCTAGCGGCCAGTCGATGAACTGTAACCAACCGTAGTTCCTCATGCGACTCAACCTAAAAGTTAGTTGGTTGGTGAATGAGGCCAGGTGGATCATAACCGCCAGAGTTCTTTGTTCTTCTACTCTGTCCGTTTTTGGATTCAGTGGGGTACGGTGCTAAGATAAACCAGGAAACCGTCCAGAAAACAGAGCTGAACATTCAGATTTGACTTTCTGCAAAACATTTATTCAAAGTTTCATTCATAAACAAATCTACAAAAGTACAAATGTTTGAAAGACTCAGCAGATGAAGAACAGTGTGTACTGGTATGTACTGTTATTTAGTGGTATTAGGTGATGTTACTGCTCTGATCTGACATCTGTTGTTACCGTTTCATGTTTCCCTTCTGTTTCAGTAAAGTTCCTGAAGATTTTTGTCTGCTTGTAATAAATGTAGAGGTTTATGGTTGAAGACATGTTTGTATTTCTAAATTTGAGGACAAAGTGAGATCTGGTGGCGTTCAGTTCAAGGTCATGTAACATCAGAGGAATTTGTTTATGCTGATATAAAAAAGGTAGAAGACAGCAGACTGTATGACAAAACTTCCTCCCTCAGTTGTCCACCTCCTCCTCCTCGTCTGCTGCCTCAGGCTCCTCCTCCATGCGCAGCTCCCCCCCTCCTTCCTCCTCATCTTCTTCTTCTTCTTCTTCCTCCTCCTCCTCCGCCCTGTTCTTGTCGTCATCAGCATCGCTCTTTCTCTCTCTGTCTTTTCGTTTCTGCTCGGACACCTCCTTCTTCCCCTTCTGACCCTTCTTGTACACTGCAGAAGAACAAACCAGTGCCTCGTTAGTAGTGACATCACTACGTGGAGCCAGTGCTTCACACGTGTCTACGTGTACATCCATCCTGCAGCTGTAGCTGTACATATACACACACACACACATATACACCCACACACATATACACCCACACACATATACACCCACACACATATACACACACACACCCACACACATACA
>CM026197.1:85616-108796 GCA_014839995.1 Xenentodon cancila | reverse complement strand
ACACACACACACACACACACACACACACACACACACACACACACACACACACACACACACACACACACACACACACACACACACACGGGCTGACGCCACTGTGACGCAGGATGGCGAGCCGTTCTTAATAATCAAAAACCTGTTCTTTATCATTTAGCAGAACCCCTAGGACTCAGCATGGATAGCCTAACACCCCTACGGGGTTCGGCCCGGACACCCCAGACCTCTCCCCTCGGGCTTGGCCCGGATACCCTAGACACACCTCCGGGGCTTGGCCCGGATACCCCAGTCTTCGCCCCTGTGGCTCGACCCGAACACCCCAGAACGGGACGTGGTGCTCACTCACCGCCTCCTTGATGATGCGCGTGATGACCGCGTTAGGCAGGTTCAGGTCCTCGGGCCTCTCCGCCATGTCCTCCGACCCGCCGCGGTGGTTCCGCAGCTGTGTCTGGGATTACAGGCGGCCGCTTCCGCTCCGCAGCTCCGAGATAACAACCAAGTGCTGGCTGGAACTGCTAAAGTACGTAAACCGCTGCTGTTTCTCTCGCGTGTACGGTTCGACTTCAAGCGTAGACCGAACCAACTCGGGGGTCCGTAAACACTGATTCAGGTCTGGGACGTTTCCCGCGAACGACCACGAGCCCTCTTACGTCAACGAGGAAATCGACCGCAGACGTTGAGTGACGTATTTCCGCGACGACCCAATAACCCCTTGTAATATGTAAAGAGAAAATATAAATGCTACAAAAATGTAACAAGAACTTTAGATCAAATCGCAATATCAGTTTTGTACGGTTTCTCTTACATGAAAACTGTCAAACAGTTTGAACATTTGATAGTTTTTGGGAGGTCACAGGTTTCTGAGTGGAACTGAAACCGTTCTTGGACCTGTAGAAGATGCTGTATTTGAGGGAGAGGATTCCACTCAACCCCTGCTAATCCAAAAATGGGCTATTTATAACTTTGAAAAATATTAAACAATTAATTTATTTGATTTGTAAATTGTTTTTATATATTATATTATATTTTTATTTATCTTCATCTGATTTATTTTATTATTTGTTAATCTAATTGTGTTTTTATTTTTTATTTATCCATCAATTTTATAACCATTTATTCCAGTGCAAGGTCATGGGAATCTGCTCAAGTTTATCCCAGATCACTCTGGATGAAGGCCAGGAGTTCATCTGGACAGGTCACCACTCCATCGCACAACCACGTACGGACAAACAACCACACATGCTCACACTCACCTCTGTGGACAGGAGGAGAATCACCACTTACATATGTTTTTGAACTGTAGTAGGAAACGGGGGAACCTTCTTACCATGTCTTGATCTGTAATTTACTTCCATTTCAGGCTTTGATTGTTGTTCACTCACTTCCTGGCTTCCCTTTCTCATTCCCTTGGCTTTACTAATCAATCTCAATTAGTTTATCGGTGCTTTCCCTCAGTACTTTGAGATTGTTGGATTATTCACTTTATTGTTGCCTCGCCACCAGAATCACTGCACCTCATTACAGGAGTGAGTTTGTCAACCTTGCTCATAGTCAAACCATATCCTGGATCACTGCTGTTCTCTCTTTCTCTTTTCCCCATGGACCACTACTGCTACCAGTCCTTGCCAAGACTGCCTCTCCTTTGGAAGACTTTCTTTCCCATTATCCTCTGGCCTCAGCTCTTCTCCTAAATCATCAGAGTTAGTGCCTATTCACAAGCCAAGTTTCCTGTTATCTTTGCCACCCACTTACCTCTGAATTATCTTCTAGATTGAGAAACTCACCACATACTGAGTCCAAGAGGAGCTACACCTGCCATTTTCCACTGCCTTGCTATTTGTACACCTTTTATGAAAACTGCTTCAACAGAAATTTGTCTGACATCTTTCCAGGTCCTGCCAAACTTATAACATGATGTGAGGGAACTGTATCAGCCAATAGAAACCATTAAGCAACCATTCTGCCCTGTTCTCTTATGTATTTTTTTTTTCTGTTTGGAATTTTCCAATAAAAGTAAAACATAACAATTGTGACTGTAACCATGCGGATAAAAAGTCAGCCTATATTTCTTTCCGACATCAGTGTTCTTCAACCTTGGGAACCACAGTCCTGCATGTCTTAGATCAGGGGTCATCAACCCTGGTCCTTTCCAGCATGTTTTTTATGTTTCCCTGCCTCAACACGCCTTATTCTAATTAATTTTCCTCATCAACCTATCATCAAGGTCTGTACAAGTTTTAATGACCCAGCTACTTGTATCGTGGTGTGCTGAAGGAGGGTAGCGTCTATAACAGGTTGAATTTGTGCTCTCGAGGATCAGGGTTGGTGACCCTTGTCTTAGATGTTGCTCTGCTCTGACACACCTGGATCAAATTAGTAGACCACTGATGGACTTGAGTAGACCTTGACAAGCTGATGCTGATCCAGTCACTTAAATCAGGTGTATTGGAGTGGAGCAAAGAAACAACCTGCATGTAGGACAGTAGGCTCTGAGGACTAGGGTTGAAGAACACCGTCCTACATCACACATACAGTATGTTAATATGCTGAGGTTCAGAACAGTAGCTAAGGTTCAACCGGATAACATTCAACACATTAAAGATTTTTTTTCTTTGTGAATTTTTTTTTGTCAGATGAGTTATGAATATAAGATTAGCAATAATACGTCGTATTTGAGCAACAACAATAACGAACATCAACTTTCTCTTTTCTCAAACACATCTTCATAAGTAAAATAAGTGCCACTACGTGTTAACTTCTGTTACCAACAACTACATCCTCTGTCATTGATGTCACAACTAGCAACTATACTTCTTACCTCCAGATCTGTCGGTCAAATGACACAGTCACAGTTTTTGGACATTTGTTCCAACAATGGTTTCAGGAAACACCTGCATCATACCGGTGTCTTTCCTATTATGTTAGGTGTTAGGATGGTTGGCAATGATGGTTATGGGAACTGCACCTCTGTTCTGCAGCAGATCCGCTTCACCTTATATTGAAACTGTGACATATAGGACATTTTAGCTGGTGCATGATCTTATCAGGTTTTATGCTGGTATTAAACATATACACTTTAATAGTCCAGAGTTTTTACAGTTTGACATAAAGCTCTATGTGATGCTCTGCTGAATGGAGACCATAAAGTCAATTTTTTTGGTCAGTGTTTAGAAGAGTGATAAAGCCCTGACTTCCTGTTCAGCTTTGTTGCATTTAGAACAAAGGTCAGGGGTCTGTCAGGTATTTAGATGGTTTCCATGGCAGCTGGTCCTCACACATGCAACCTACACACATAAAGCCAACATGTACACCCACTACGTCCAGCAGCTGTTTGCAGACAGCGTTTTAGGAGAGCTCCAGTATCCCAGACCAACAATTGCTGGCCCTTGAACAATACTAATGAAAGGTCACACCCAAAAATGTCAAAATGAATTCATACAAGATCACAAATGTAAGAGTAATGCAGACAAACTGGACCATGCATTGTCACATCAAGACTGGATTACTATTTGTTGGATTATTACACTTCTATACCGGTAGGATGCTCTCAAAATTGCTCTGAAAACCTTCAGCTGATCCACATTGCTGCAACCAGAGCTGTGATGAAGCTCACCAGGACAGATCATATCCATCAACTTTTGACCTCTCTTCAATGACTTCCTATTAAATTTAGGATCAAATTTAAAATTCTTCTTCTTACTTCTAAAGCTTTTCATGGCCGATTTCATCCTTTCCCAAAAAACTTACAGTTCCTTTTGCAACAGAGCACTTTGCTCCCAAACTGCAGACTGCTTGTGATTCCCAGAGTTTTTTCAAGGCAGAGAGAGAGCCAACTCTCAGCTGGTGCTTATGATGCAGACATGCTATAGTTTAAAGATTAAGCTGAAAACCTACCTTATTATAGTCTTACAGTTATTTCTAGATCAGGTACCCTGAACCATCAATGTCCTCTGCAGTTTTTGGGGATTAGCTCTGGTGTTCCACTATTTTATTCATGCTTTTGGTCAGAGGTTTCTAAACTTTTTCTGGTTGGTCTACCTTTGGTTTATATGAAAACACACATATTTCATTTTTTTCAAACTCCATTGCAGTTTATTTCCCACTTTACCAACCTTTCTTGAACTAAACAAATAAAAGTAACCGTTTTATTGCATCCTGTAATTTATTGCAAACAACAACTTCTTTTAAACAGCAAAACAACAAACCCCATTTACAGTGTAATTATTTCAAGTGTAACTGTTTTTAATTATTGTGTAACAGTGTTCTTTGCTGTCAGTGTAATTGTTTGTTTGTTTTGTTTTATTGAATCATTCCAGACATGTCAAAAAAAAACATTGTGTTACACATAACAACGTTAACACTAGTATGAATATATAAATAAATATACATATTCTCATGTGCACACACATTTGAAAATATAGAACCCCTTGAAAGTAAATCTATATAAATAAATGGATCTGTTATTAATTTATGCACACAAATCTATAAAATAAATCTATACCCAACCTGCACACGCCTATCTATATAAACATACCTGTATACATGCAGACACATAGCACATATATCCTGTTTAACGTGTTTAAAATTTAATCCTACCACTTCTCCAATATTTCATAATTACAATTTACATTCATCTGGTTTTCAGGATCTTATGAATTTATGAAAAAAAACAACACACATATATATATATATATATATATATATATACATATAAAGTAATTCAGAAAGTAATCTAATATTGTTTTAACGCTACATTTTAGCATTTTAAGTTCACATCAAGATAGACATTCACATCCAACTACGCACTAATACTCATATACACATACTTCACACTACATATTCACATACACAGTGTACCCTGAGAGCACCCTCCACCCAATCCCACTTTGCTGCAGTCCGACACCAAAACCACCCAAGTCCACCCAACACCAGCCCCCACCCAACACCCCACAATGACAGTGCAAGAGCAGAACCAGGAGGTCAAACAACCCAAGAGCCAGACCACAACACAGAAGGAACAGAAGAAGCAAAGAGATCCAACAACATCCCAACGCACCGTGACTTATCCACATTATTCAATTTTTCTATTTCATTTTATTTATATAGCGTCTATTACAACACAAGTTGTCTCTGGGATCTCCAGAGACCCAGAACATGACCCCCGAGCAATTATTACAAAAACAACAGCAGGTAAAAACTAACCTAGTGAGAGAAAAACCTTAAACCAAACAGTGGCAAGAAAAACTCCCCTTTAAGAGGGAAGAAACCTGGACCAGGACCTGGATCATAAGGGGGGACCCTCCTGCTGAAGACCAGCTGGGTAGAACAGGAAGTAGAGAGAGAAGAGACACAGACACACTGTCAAAGGTACCAAAGACCAGATCCATCAATGTAATCATCCATCAGCAGCAGAACTAAGACTTCTGTGTATATGGGTGATATGGATAGACGGTGATCCAAGGGGATGAGGACTGCAGGTCAGGATGTCAGCAAGTATCCAACAGACATCCATACAGACAGGTGAAGGCAGACACTGGGATGGTCAGAGGTGGAACTGCAGGTCAGCAAGCAGCTCCTGAGGTTCTGGTCTGCAGAACATGTACAGAAGAGGAAAAGAAGGCCCAGACAAGCACAAAAAACTACAAGAACAATGGACCACAATTAAGTTTATGGGATACTGTTAATAATTGAGGGTTGAGGTGAAGAAGAGACAGAGGAGGTGAAGGGCACCAAACAGAAAACAGAAATGTTTTAAGTTTAGTGTTAAAGGTGGAGGTGGTGTCAGCCTCCTTCACCCAAACTGTAAGTTGGTTCCATAGTGATGGTTCCTGATAGCAGAAGACCCGTCCTCCAGATCTACATCTGGATCTTCTAGGAACTACGAGTAAACCTGCACCATGAGAACAGAGAACTCTATTAGGAACATGAGGAACCATAAGGTCTTGCACATTTTGCGGCGCTAGGCCATTTTGGACTTTATCACAAGTAATAACATTTTAAATTGGATTCTAAATTTTACGGGGAGCCAATGGAGGAAAGTGAACACTGGAGGAACATGGTCTCTCTTGTTGATTCCTGTCAGCATTCGCGTTGCTGCATTTTGGATCAGCTGGAGGATCTTCAGAGAATTATTAGGACAATTAGGACAGAATTTAGTAGCATCCAGTCCTTGATGTCCAGAAGACACATCTGAAGTTTGTCTGATGGTTCTGTTTCATCTTCATAGACAGATACAGCTGCGTATCATCAGCATAACAATGAACATTAATGCCGTGGTTCCGGATAAAACTTCCCAAGGGCTGCATGTATAAACTGAACAAGATTGGCCCTAGAACTGAACCCTGCGGGACACCATAGCAGACCCTTGTCAGTACTGAAGAAACCTCATGAACATGAACAAACTGCAATCTACCAAACAGATCTGATTTAAACCAACCTGGAGCTGTCCCATTAATCCCAACAACATACTCTAGTCTCTGCAGTAAAATGTTATGATCTATAGTATCAAAACAGCACTGAGGCCCACTTACTTACTACTACTGCTACTGTTACTACTACTACTACAACTACGATTACTACTACTAGTAGTACTACTGCTACTACTACTCCTGCTACTACTACTACTATTACTATTACTACTACTGCTACTGCTACTGCTACTGCTGCCACTACTACTACCTCCCTGACCTGACTCTAGACTGTTTTGTTCCTGTTGACCTCTCTGAGCTGACCTCAGTCCACAATAGATCTAAATCATCCACATGTCTGTTAGACCCAATCCCTACTCGACTACTTAAAAATGTTTTCACTCTTATTGGACCGACAATACTGGACCAGATCAACTTGTCCCTAGTATTAGGATATGTGCCACAGGCTTTTAAAGTCGCAGTAATCAAACCTTTACTTAAAAAACCCTCTTGACCCAGACATTTTAGATAATTATAGATCGATTTCCAACCTTCCATTTATCTCTAAAATTCTGGAAAAGCTAATATCCTCCAACTGATCCAAAATGCAGCGGCACAAATTCATTCAGGAATCAACAAGAGACCACGTCTCTCCTGTGTTCTCTTCCCTCCATTTGCTCCCTGTAAAATTTAGAATCCAATTCAAAATGTTACTACTTGCGTTTAAAGTCCAAAATGGCCTAGCACCGCAAAATTTGCAAGACCTGATAGTTCCTGATGTTCCTAATAGAGCTCTCCGTTCTCAGAGTCCAGGTTCACTGGTAGTTCCTAGAAGATCCAAATGTAGATCTGGAGGACGGGTCTTCTGCTATCAGGAACCATCACTTACCGGGGTGGAATGAGGAGATAGAGAAGATCTGGAATGTGAAGACAGCTGTGGTGCCAATAATAGTAGTTGGAGGACCTGGAGCTACCTGTCCAGGGTGGACCCCTGCCTTTCGCCTGCTATGCATCGGGATAGGCTCTAACAGACCCCGTGACCCTGAGAAGGAGTAAGCAGGTATGGATGGATGGATGGATGGATGGATGGATGGATGGATGGACGGATGGACGGACGGATGGATGGACGGATGGGAGAGTGACTCCAGCAGATCCCAGAAACAATATTAAAGAGGTTGGTCCAGAAGAGTGTAGTTCTAGGAACAGCAAAAATACAGTGCAGAACCCTCAAGCTTAAAGAGGGCAACTGCTCACAGAAAAATGGGCAAGATTGGAGTATCTACATATCTATATTTAGATATATCTACAGATATATCCATCTATATGATGTATATACAGTATGAAAGGTATTAGACTTAAAGCAAATGCAGACTTGTTTCATGTCAGAGTGTATTTCTAAGTGTAGGCAGCCATTTTCTCATACATCCAGAACTATTTGGCTCAAGCACAGTCCTTATCTGTAGTTTCAGCATGACTGATGACAGTGAGTCAGGTTGAGTGTGGGATATGAGGAAATCAAATGTAGCCAATTTTTGGGAATTCTGCATTTGGGGGATGCTCCCTTTAAAACTGCTGACTTGGAACTCAAAAGTTCTTGCTCCTGAGTTTGAATTAAATTCATAAGTCACCCATGTCAAAAACTGGTTTTGACTTACCCTAGGTGTTGTGATGACTGTTTAGACAAAAACTTAGAAAATGCAAACTTGGTTCATGTGTGGCAGATATGAGGCTGAGTTTCAGCAACTGTCAGCCAAGCCAATCTTCATTTGTTTTCTGCTCCAAGTGACTAGAATAATTTCCAACAGACATTTAAACTGAGTTTCTTTTTTACCACAGTCATGTTTTAAAAAGTTAGTGTAAACATTAGTTAGTGATTGTTGCACTTGTTTTTAAATATTTAAACTTGTGTATATATTTATTGTCACTGTTATGAATGTAAAGAAAAGAATGAATTGCCCTTTCTATGCTGCATCATGGCCAGGTTGTCTTTATAAAGAAGAAATGATTGTCATTTGACTTCAATTCAATTTTATTTATATAGCGTGTATTACAACACAAGTTGTCTATATGTGCTTTCCAGAGACCAAGAACTTACCTGTATATATAACAGTTAAATAAAAAAGACTATGTGGGCCAAAAAACACTGCACATGTGGGTCGTGTTTGGACAAATTATTCTTAGACATCAAGAAAAGCTTTCTTAGAGTATGCATTAAAATATATATGACTAAAGTCATGATAAAGGTCTGTGTGTGTTTATAAACAGATCCCTGTTTGTGCTGGTTGAGTTAAGCGTTGGTTCTCCATGAAAACTGAACCAGAATCAGTGCT
Source organism: Xenentodon cancila (assembly GCA_014839995.1). NCBI lineage: Eukaryota > Metazoa > Chordata > Actinopteri > Beloniformes > Belonidae > Xenentodon > Xenentodon cancila. The sequence continues at coordinate 100,059 of CM026197.1, read as the reverse complement.
GGGTTCTTCAAAGAGCCTGAAGGTTTGTTTATGCAGCACTACTTTTGGACAACCGACAAATACAAACAAGTTATTGAAAACCATCGTTTCATATCGTATATTTTACTAAAGGAAACTGAGAAAGATAGACAACGACGCCCGCTTGTCGTGTTTCACGTGCAACGCCACATTTGAACGGGAACGGGCGGCGTATTTGCAGGATCTAGTTTCTCGCGGAGGGCTGTGCTGCGGCTCCATCGCCTCTCGCCTGTCAGGCCGCCATATTGAATTTTAATGTTAATTTAAAAAAGAAAAGAAAAGAAAAGAACAAGAAAAAAGAAAAAGAAAGTCTTTCCAGTGGTATTTTCGTTTAGCGTGTCGAATTAAACCTGGATGACTCTGGGGGAGGGCAGCTCTGTTTTACCACTAAGATTGTGAGTATTCTCGTGTTGTTTTTGTGGAGTCCAGACATTAAATGCGTGAAAATGTCCCAGTTTTGTGACAAATAACACTACTTCTCTGCGGGCCGCTGCTCCCGCTGTGACACTCAGAGAGGGTTTCATCCACGCGACTAAAAAAGGAAGGTTGGCTTGGTCTCCGTAGTCCTGGAAGCGGGAGGTCTTAGCCCCACGAGCCGAGGCTCGAATAGCCGGCGTGTCGGTCCCGACAAGCGGCCGTAACAACCGCGGTTGGTCGTGGTGCCGGTCTTGGTGAGCAAGGGTAGCAGGTAAGCAGCTGGTTAGAAGGTTACCTCCACGCGTGTGTGTTCCGCTTTATGAGTTTACTTGGACGTTATGGGTCCAAGTCGGGACGCCGAGCGGAGGCTGCCTGTATTGTTGACGGTGAGGCTACGTTAGCATCCTGCTCAAGTTTGACGCTGGCTGTTGGCATGTTTAGGTCGAAAATCTGTCGGTTTGGGTGCCGGATTTGACTGGTGGAAACGTTTATTTGAACGGTGTTGTGTTGTGTTTGGTGAACGCAGCTAGCTGAGAGTTAAGCCAGTGGGTAAACGGCTACGCTGCCGTGAGGCAACGTCCCTACGCGGCTCCCCGTCTCAGAGCCGCCCGAGCTGCTGGTGAGGATCCTGCAGCTCAAAGCCGGTGATCGGGCGATAGTTCTGCGGTTAGATACCCGCGGCTGGACGCCGGGGTGCCAGCCATGAGCAGAGGTAACGTGTTGGGGGACAACCAGGAGCTGCTTCGGTGACTGTAGAGCCATAATCTTGGCTTAATTTGTCGGCGTGGCCTTCCGGGTTTCCACAGCCTGATACTAATCCGAGGCCAGACGCTTTTTGCACCATCACAAACCGTGGAAACACCTTTTACGATGTGTTAAAAACACATAGCTCTGATTGTTTGTCTTGGAGTAGTTTAAATTAATTATTTTATTTTTAATTTTACAGATAAGATTTAGCTTTACCTGACAGAAGGGGGTGCAGTACCTGAGGTTAACGCTGAGTGGTGCTGCAGATCGACTTCTGAAACCAGCGTGAAACTTTAAAGCTCCAGGTGTAAACAGAAGCGGTGGGCAGGGAGGGTCACTTCCGTGGGAGTGGAATCACTCATTGATGAGATGGTCACTTTACTGGTGGACTGAAACATTCACAATTGTGTGTGTGTGTGTGTGTGTGTGTGTGTGTGTGTGTGTGTGTGTGTGTGTGTGTGTGTGTGTGTGTGTGTGTGTGTGCTTTTATTACATCACCAAAGTGGAAGCAGGAAATCTGTAAAAGGAAAGCGAAAACATTTAGAATAACAACAGTAGCCGTGTTTTCATTACCCCTAGATTTGCACAATATCTAAATATCTTAAAGAAAAACCTGTAGTGGAAACATATCAAATTTGAAATAGAATTTCCAAATATCGCAAAACCCTATTTGCACTTTATGAGGTGGTTTTACAGACATGTTGATAATCCAGTTTATGGCAAAAGTGTAATGGAAACATTTTTTTCGTATGTGCACGTCTCTGGCAGCATTGTATGTGTATGTCATGTAGTTGGTCAATTCGAAGTTATCTAAATTAATATTAATACAATGGAGTAGTGCTATAACACTATTAATCATTATGCGGTACAACATTACATAAGGGATTTGCCTCGGAATAATCATTTGAATGATCATTCACTACCTTTTATTATCTTTTGACTATTTTCAACAGCACTAGTGGAAATAGCTATATTTGTCGAAGGATATTTTGTCCATCTTCTTCCATCTTCTTTGTCCATCTTTTTCAAAGTCGATAGGGTTAGGGTTAACCCTAAACTCAGAGGTTGTTTAAATACGGTGGTTGCATTGTTTTGGTTGGTTACGATCATTATGGCCCCCTTCTTGACCAGTTCTATCTGGCCCAGCAGGGTTTTGAGGCTGGATGGAATTTTTCAAACAAAAATTTACTTTAATATTTGACAGATCACATGACAGTGGAACTCTGATGATTTCCCATCTCCATTCTGAGGATCTCCTGTTTGTGCTCTTCCTCCAGGTTTCCAGACTCCAGTCTTCCCCCCTTGCAAGTACCTTTTCATCTCAGAGACTAAATGCAACTGGACCCGGGGGCTTGTGGGTATGAAGTGGCTGGGCGAATCCAAGAACATGGTGTTAAATGGCAGACGACACGGAAGCAAGCTGACCGGTGAGCAGCCTGTGAGCCAGAGTCGTTCTCAGCATTCGCAGAGGACATCACTGCGGTACACCAAAAACCACCCAAGAAATCGGAGATGTAGCCGACGTGAGTTCAGAAATACTCCATAAAGGCCTGTTTGGATTTACCAGCACCGGGTGCCACCTAATGACAGGCTTGTTGGTCTTTCAGGGTGTAACGGAGCCAGTCTGGAGGCAGAGCGGCGCTACGTGCCTTCCTCAGGAATGACTGCGAAGGAACTTTGTGAGAATGACGATCTGACCACGAGCCTCATTCTTGACCCTTATCTGGGCTTTCAGACTCACAAGATGAACACCAGGTCAGCTCAATGCCGCTCCAGATCTTTTGCAGATGTTTTGCATTTTACCACACGCTTTCATGTTTACAATGTTTCCTGACAGATTTCGACCAATCAAGGGAAGGCAGGAGGAGCTGAAGGAAATCATTGAGGGCTTCAAAAAACACGATAACTTGGAGAAAGCTTTCCGAGCTCTGACGTCTGGAGACTGGTGCCGAAATCTGTTTCTCCACAAATCCAAGGCTCAGGAGAAGCTATTCAAACAACATGTAAACACTGTATTATTTCTTCTCTTCTTATTGGCTGTTGAGCAGATGCTAAACCTCTGTTTCCTCAGGTGTTTGTTTATCTTCGGATGTTTGCCACGGACAGCGGCTTCGAGATTCTTCCTTGTAACCGTTATTCATCCGAGCAGAATGGAGCTAAGATTGTGGCCACAAAGGAATGGTGAGATTCTCAAATGAAAACCTTCAATCGGTCATAAAAAAATCCTTCACCTTTTTATATTTAATGTCAAAAACTGAACCCCAAAGATAAGAACATTTACAATCAATGGAAATAAAAAGTCCTCATGCTGGAGAAACTGGAGTGTGTCATGTCTGGTCACCTCTGGAAAGTGAAATGGATGTGGTAGCCTCCCTTGCAAGGCAAGTCAAGTATATTTGTATAGCACATTTCAGGTACAAGACGATTCAAAGTGCACAGCCATTTCCACTGGTACAGAACGTACCGAATCCATTACACCAGGGAGAGGTGGGCTTTATGTCGTCTGTCAGTCCATTTTTTTTTTCAGCTCAGCAACTGTTCTACATGGTGGCACTAAAAGATCTTGAATCTGATCTTGATCTCTGTTTGAAAGGAATTAATACATTAAGTGACATTTATATCAAATAAAATATGTTTTATAATTTAGTTCTTGAAAAATTTGAATCGCACAGTTATAACTAAATTAAGAGAAAGTTAAACGTTCGTCTTCCAAAGCCTCTAAAAACTGTTCGCAACAGGAACATCAACCTTGATCCAATAAATGGCAAGATCTTCAAGAATGGATTATTAGCGTGTTTGGGTGTTGATATTTCTGTGGTTTATCTTTATTCACTCTGCTCCAATAATGCACATACTTCATTTTACATGTTTGTTGGAATCTCACACATTTTTATTTTAAAGCAGGGACATAATTAACAGTCCTAATTAAAAACAAGTTTATGGCAGCTTAGTTTATAAACATTTCTGCCTTCTTTGATGTCCCAGGAAAAGAAATGATAAGATCGAGTACTTGGTTGGCTGCATTGCTGAACTCTCAGAGAGTGAGGAAAACCTGCTGCTCCGACATGGCGAGAACGACTTCAGCGTTATGTACTCAACACGCAAGAACTGTGCCCAGCTGTGGCTTGGTCCAGCTGCATTCATCAATCACGGTATTAATCTTTACTCAAGATGAATTATGTTATCCCATCACAATCAACAGTTTCTACATAAATGTGGTCTGATCTTCATCTTGGTCACAAGACAATTTCTGATCTTAAGGCTTACAAAAGGCTGGAAATGTAATCAGTCATTTGAGAGCGTTTAGACACCTGTCAACCTACAGTTAGACAAAGTGTCTAGAAGTGGAGAGAGTTTAGTGGATCTTCTCCCTAGAAGGGGACGTCCAGCCAAGATGACTCCAAAGACACAACGAAGAATCCTCAATGAGGTCAAGAAGAACCTACAAGGAACAGCTGAAGGCTTGAAGACATCACTGACCCTGGAAACATCTCTGTTCATGAGTCGACCTTACTGAATAGGCAGGAAGTCCATGAAGAACACCAGAGAAGAAGATGATGCTTTAACAAAAACACATGGCTACAAAAGAGAACCTGAGTACAACCCTACTGGCTAAAGATTTGTAGACTGATGAAACAAAAGTTGAGTTGTTCCGGAAGAATAATCGCCACTTTGTGTGGAGCAAAACGGATATAGCTTACCAACATCAAAACATGTAATTGGTGAAGCATGGTGGAGGAAAGCACCATAATTAGGGCTTGCTTTACTGCCTCAGTCCCTGGAGGGGACCCTCCTCAGGATATTGTCAGTGTCTGCCCACCAGCTGAAGCTCATTCTGTTTATATGACTGAAGATCAGATCACCCTTTATGGTAAGTAAATGTGAAAAGCCAGTCAACTCTGAAGGGTTCACTTAATTTATGTTGTTACTGCAAATAATCAGCTGTAGCCTGATGTTGAAATGCCTGATTATGTTGTTAAATTGATAATAATTTATTGTTTTTCTTTTCTCTAGATTGTCGACCAAACTGCAAGGTAACTACACCTTAAAGTGGTTGGGACAAATTGTGTTATCTATGTTAATGCACAAATAAGTAATGGTCTCTGAATGTTCTTTCAGTTTGTTTCGACGGGTCGGGACACAGCTTGCGTGAAGGTTCTTCGGGACATTGAACCTGGGGAGGAGATCTCCTGTTACTATGGAGATGGATTCTTTGGTGAAAACAATGAGTTCTGTGAATGCTACACGTGTGAAAGGTAAGTATGTAGCTCAAAGACATGCAGAATGTCTAAATACTTTATCCAGATGGTTCAGATAAGCTCTGGTGGTCACTTTAAACACCTAAAGCCTGGTTTTATATTTTTACGTTAAAGCTTTGCTGTGGTTACATCATAGATAGAAACCTGCCGGCACAGGCTTCACCATAGCCTGACATGCACCTGTGTCGAAATGTCACTATCAACACATCAACACGGAGAACAAGACAGTTCACTGGCAGATTCTTTGTTCTTCGTTTTTTAATTTCCAATCGGTATTTCTTCTGTCATTTTATTAAGTTGCTTAGAATGGTAATTTGCTGCAATGTCTGTAAAATCACTACGAGCTGTAGAGCTGCAGAAGTACAAACTGGACGGTTGCCTCATGGTTGGTGGTGATGCGAACAATAGCACCAAAAGATAAATGCCAGGATGGTGTAGGGGATGTACATAATTGCTAAACGGACATAAACCCGGCTTTAGACTGAGAACACATCTAAGGTCACGTTTATTTATAATGCTAGTAGTAGTAGTAGAGCAACAAATATCCACCTGTCCATCATCCTCTGTCTGTCTGTCATTTTCTGTTTATCCATCATCAATTTATCTGTCATTCATGGAAGTGTTTGAGAACGACAGCAACTCAGCCACCAAGTGGTAGGTCATGTAAACTGACGAAGTGGCGTCAGCGGATGCTGAGGCGAATAGTGCCAAGAGGTCTCCAACTTTCTGCAGAGTTGATCACTACAGACCTCCAAACTTAATGTGGCCTTCAAATTATCTCCAGAACGGTGTTCAGAGAGCTTCATGAATGGGTTTCCATGACCAAGCAGCTGCATCCAAGACAAACATCACCAAGTGCAATGGAAAGCGTTGGATGCAGTGGTGTACTCTGGAGCAGTGGAGACGCCTTCTCTGGAGTGACGAATGGCGCTTCTCCATCTGGTGATCTGATGGACGAGCCCGGGTTTGGCAGTTGCCAGGACAACAGTATTTGTCTGACTGCATTGTGCCAAGTGTAAAGTTTGGTGGAGGGGGGAATATGGTGTGGGGTTGTTCTTCAGGAGCTGGGCTTGGCCCCTTAGTTCCAGTAAAGGAACTCTGAATGCTTCAGCATACCAAGAACGTTTGGAGAATTCCAGCTCCCAACTTTGTGGAACAGTTTGGAGCTGGCCCCTTCCTCTTCCAACATGACACAAAGCAGGTCCATGAAGACCTGGATGACAGAGTCTGGTGTGGATGGACTTGACTGGTCTGCAAAGAGTCCTGACCTCAACCCGACAGAACACCTTTGGGATGAATCAGAGTGGAGACTGAGAGTCAGACCTTCTGGTCCAACATCAGTGTGACCTCACAAATGTTCTTCTGGAAGAATGGTCACAAATTCCCATAAAAACACACCTAAACCTTGTGGACAACCTTCCCAGAAGAGTTGAAGCTGTTATACAGTCATGTGAAGAAATTAGGACACCCTGTGCAAATCTGGGTGTTTTGTAACATTTCCTTTATACTTGGATATTTAATTGCAATGTTAACAATACTGAGAGATTAAAGTGATATAACTAAACAAAACAGAAGAAAACAGGTTTCAAGATATTCTGTAACTGAGGAAAAAGTTAGGATACCCTCACATTTATTCCCACTTGGGAAATGGCTCAAATCACACACAGGTGGATCACACCAGGTGCACGTGATTAGTAGATCATTACTCATCGTTTTGAATGAGGTTTGCCCTATTTAAACCTCAGACATTTATGTTAGTGTGCTCCTTACTGTTGAAGTGAGAGTAAGCACCATGGTGAAAGCAAAAGAGCTCCTTGAGGCCCTCAGAAAAAATTATAGCAGCCGATGAGTCTGGTAAAGGATTTAAAAAGATCTCAAAATATTTTCAAATCAGTCATTCCAATGTTTGGAAAATAGTCTACAAGAGGAGGGCTTTTAAAACAACTGCCAACATGCCCACGTCTAGTCAACCCAGCAAGTTCGCCCCAAGAACAGACCACAAGAGGCTAAAAGAGGTCACCAAAACCCTAAAATGTCTTCACAGGACCGATAGCAGGCTCTGGCTACTGTTGATGTGAAAGTGCATGCCTCAGCAATTAGAAAGTACTGCACAAATGTAACTTCCATGGGAGGTCCGCAAAGAAGAAACCTTCGGTCTCTTAAGAGAAACATCAAGGCCAGACTGAAGTTTGCCAGAGAGAATGTTGACAAAGATCAAGACTTCTGGAATAATGACATTAAAGCTGAAGAACTGGACCATGCAACATGACAATGACCCAAAATATACCAGTGAATCAACCAAAGACTGGCTGAAAATGAAGAAATGGAGAGTCCTGGCATGGCCCAGTCAAAGCCCAGATCTTAATCCCACTGAGATGGTGTGGGTGACTTGAAACGGGCTGTAGATGCAAGAAACCCAGCAAACATCTCACAGCTGAAGGAATTCAGCATTCAGGAGTAAGGAAAACGTTCCTCAGACCGGGGTCAGAGGCTGGTAGATGGCTATAAGAAGCGTCTCACTGCAGTTATTTTAGCCAAAGGTGGCAGCTCTAGCTACTAGGGGGTAGGGTGTCCTAACTTTTTCCTCAGTTAGAATATACCTTTTTGTAGAATTAAATTTATAGAATATCTTAAAGTGTTTTCTTTAGTTTGAATTGTTTGCTTGTATAACTTTAATCTCTCAGTATTGTTATCATTGAGATTAAATATCCATGTATATAAAAATGTTACTAAATACCCAGATTTGCACAGGGCGTCCTAATTTTTTCACATGACTGTAGCTGCAAAGGGTTGACGGACGTCATATTGAACCATATGGATTAGGAATAGGATGTCTATTCATATGCGAGTCAAGGCAGGTGCGCCAATACTTTTGGCCATATAGTGTATATCTCCTACTTTTATAGTCTGCCTCGATGACTCCTGTGATGACTTTAGGCCTGGTTAGATTTGGGTCTGGTTGGATTTGTGTTTGGTTGGGTTTGGGTCTCTAGGAGAGCTTCTGGTGACAGGACTGTACAATGTCAAATCAGCAGGACCGGTATCTGCTCTTTTCTACAAAGAGGAACAGGATGAGCACCACCAGAGGCCTACAAAATGACCTCCAGCAGGACACTGGTGCGAATGTCTTCGACCAACAAATCAGAAACAGACTTCATGAGTGAGGTCTGGGCGCCCAGCGTCCTCTACCTCTACGTCCTCCACCAAAACTGGCAGGTCCACCACTGGAGCCCTGTGGTTTTAAAAAAAAAAAAAAAAAGAGCAGGTTCCTGAGCACATGTAACAGATGTAAAAGGGTCTTGAAAAGCCATGGAGAACATTCTGCCACTTGTAACATGGTTCAGGATGACTGGTTTGGAGGTGGGTCAGTGATGGTCTGGGGAAGCAGATCCATGGAGCACACTCGGACCTCCACAAGCTCATCCTATAGGATGAAGGAGTTGATAATATTAACTGTTGTCCACACTGTCCTGATCTTAATCTAACAAAAAACTTGTTTTTATTAAGTCAATCTGATGCCACCAGGTTGAAACTCAGACTGACACCTGTCTCATTAAGGAGCCGTGGCGTTGTCAGACACAAGTACAAATATATGGAGGTCATACCAACTACTGAGAACCATTCTGAGCTGCTTCTAGCTAAATGGACCAGGGTGTCTTTGAATTTAGTCTTCTCTAGGTTGATCATTTTCACTTCCATACGATGATGTGACATCCTTTTCTTCCTAACACATTAGTCCACATCAGTACAAACATCCAGCAGGATATTTTCCCATTGAGAATTAATGTGTTTTCAAAATGTTCCTTTTTTTTGAGAAGTGCATATCAGCTTGTAGTGAAAAGTCTAACCCAAAAAGTAGGTTGATGAACAGATCTTTGTGCTCGTCTCTTGGATGTTGTTTCTTGTCATACAGACGAGGCACCGGTGCTTTCAAATCCAAAGCCGGACTCCCGGTGGAGATTCCGGTGATCAACAGCAAGTATGGGCTGCGAGAGACAGATAAGCGTCTGAACAGACTGAAAAAGCTTGGAGAAGGAAACAGGAACTCAGACAGCCACTCTGTGGGCTCGCACACCGACGTGGACTCTCAGGAAACAGCTAAAACACATCAGTGTAAGTTATAAAGGGACTGTTGATGGGTGTTGTAGGGTGAAGGGAACGAAAACAAAGTCCTCTAGCACTAGCATGTTATCCAGGCTGTACCCTCCTGAAGGATTCTTGCTTGTGTTGTTCTCTCACTTGTAATTCACTTTAGAAATCCCCAAAAAACGTGTGGCATTGCCTCCATTTTAATGTAAAAGGTTAATGTAACTTTGTTGTTTGCTAAATTTTTATGTGAGTTTTTGAAATGTACAATTAAAATTTTCAGCTATAAAAAAGGTTTGTTAAAGATTTTTCACAGTTGGGGGAAAAAAAAAGTTTTTCTTACTTGGATTTTAAGTTTTTGTGAGATTTTATGTTTAATGTGTTAATATAGTTCGTCACAAAAAAAAACTAAATTCCCACAGGTGTGATTGTGCTGAAAATAATGATACCAAATAAGGCAAGATAAACTTTTTTTTAAAACTGAAATATAGAGATAAAATCAAAGTAGTCAGAAACAGCCAATTATACTTAACAGTGAATCAGTTGAATAATGAGGGTTGGTTTCTTTTTTTTGGCTTCATTTTTTTATTTATAAATATTGGGGTGATGAAAAAGTTGAATATTCATCCAAGGTTCAGACATGACTTTTATGTTTTTACATACCCAGGAAAAATAGCATTTTAAAAAAAAAGCTGCAGGTGACTGGTTTTATTGAAACCTTTTGATATTTTCCGTTTTTGTCTCCAGCTGCCAGAAAAAGAACATCATCTTCATCTTCGTCATCATCGGGTCTGAAGTATAAAAACAGAACCAGAACCAGACAGACTTTGTCCAGAACTCTTTCTACCTCATGTTCAAAACAAGCTCGTATCAACAACAACAGGGTACCAAAGAGACTAAAATCCCAATCCAAGCCTTCACACGCTAAAGTCCAGTTGAGGAGTCGCAGGAAGGGTGCGGAGCCTAAAGCTTTGGCCCAAGGCGAGACTTGCCAGCTGGGTCTCAGGGACTCAAAGGTGTCGCTGTGTAAAAGCGTCATTGTCAAGAAGGAGAAGGATGGGCCAGAAGCAGCGCAGCAGATGTTGGGCCAGCAGGGCTGTCTCACCCGCCATGCCGCCAAGGAAAATGGCAGCCTGGCAGCTGTGCAGAGCTACGAAGGGGGCCACTGCTCCACCTACAGAACTCGCCGGTCCACCAGGACCCTGCCAAAGTCCCAAGAACCAGCAGCTGCTGTCAGACTGGAGCCCAGCACCTTGGATGGGTTGAGTCCAGTCCCTGGAGGAGTGGTCATTAAGACAGAGCCCGCTGACATGGACGAGTACCTGCATCACGCGATCGCACCCGAGCCACTGGCGTTAGAAGCTGGCTACACCACAAGAGGCTCACGCACAAGCTGGAAGAGGCCAACCCGGCTCAGGAAGGAACGCATGATTAAACGGGAGGGCTTGAATGGTGAGCAGTTCACTGCTAACTTCACGGACTGCGACAGCCTGCTGCCAGACTTTGCTGATAGGCACAGGGACTACAATGGTGTTGCCAACGGCAGCAAGGCTCTCCACCGGGACAAGGCAAAAAGCGGGTACCGCTCGCAGGACAAGGGGAAGAAGAAGCGCCGCATCACACGATACGATGCTCAGCTCATCCTGGAAAACAACACGGGCATCCCCAAACTCACACTTCGCCGGCGGAGGGACAGCAGCAGCAGCAAGACCAACGACCCTCACGACCACATGGCCTCCTCTGCCATCAGCTCAGCCTCCTCCAGCAAGATCAGCATCAAGTTCAGCAAGGACCACGATAAGGACAAAGGCAGCTCGTACGTTGCCAAGCTAAACAATGGCTTTGCTCCTGTGGTCCACGGAAACTCCACTAAGCTGAAGATCCAGCTGAAGAGGGAGGACGACACACGCAGGGTTTCGCAGACTAAGATGGACCAGATGTCCTACAGCAGAGAGCTGGCTCAGAGTCTGGAGTCAAGGAACGGTGCCCACCGGACCCAGAAGGTCCGAGCCGATCCCTCCTCAGATGATGACAACAACGAGGAAGGGGAGGATGAGGAGGACTACTTCGACAATGACTTCGAAGATGACTTCATTCCACTTCCTCCAGCGAAGCGGTTGCGACTCATCGTGGGTAAAGATTCCATAGACATTGATATCTCCTCCAGGAGGAGGGAGGATCAGTCTCTGAGGCTCAACGCTTGAAGATGCAGACCTCCGCTGTAAATACGCCCGCTGATCAACTGTCCTGTTGATGTAAAACCAGTAATTTAAAAAGACGAAATTAAAAAAGTCAGAATCAGTACGAGGGTGCTTTTCACCTAAAACAAATCTCTGTTGTTCACTTAAGTTCATGCATAATGGGACATTGTTGAGCCGGTCCGCCTCTTGATTCAGGACTCGTTTAGCCCAGCTGACAACAGAGAATATGTTTTAAGTGAAACTATTCCTTTCAATGCACTTGTGATATTCATCATGTAGAAAGTGTAAAGTATGATGTCCCTCTGTCTCATAGGCAGGTTTTTATTGAACTTTTTTTTTTTTTTTTTTTTTATAAATCATGTAGTGACTTTGTGTGCATCAGCTTCAGAGTCACTTCATCCATCTGCTGCCATGTTCTCATCATAAAAAGTTTTTGAGGGATTGTAAGATTAATCATAGTTCAAAAGCCAAAATCACGTTTGGTTGTACCAACATTATTTAATTATGTTAGTTAACAATAAACAGCATTTAAACGTGTCGGCAGTCATCTAACATTTAGTTTACAGCAATTCATCTCCATATGTGTGGAAGGCATTTTACATAAAACAAAACAAAAACAAAAATACATCTGCAAATGAATGTAGAGATGAGTTAATACTGTTTATATTTTAAAATAAATTTTTTCCAACGACGACTTCTACTGGACACTCAGGGGACCTATAATGGGCCTTGTCTGCCGGGGCTCGTCGCTGGGGGGCATCAATAGATCAGAATAAATGTTTAGTTGAATTTAATCAAGTCATTTATATATTTCACAGCTGCTTGATGATATACTTGATTTTGGTATTTTTTTGTTAGTTAAAATATATTCAGCTGCATAATTGATTAAAGTAAAAGCACAGAACATTTTTCCAGGTGTTACGATGACAACATGGCACATGTGGACGTGTGTGGCTAGAAACTCAGCTGATGCATCTAACTACAGAAATACTGACTTCTGTCCCTCACTCTCTTTGTTTCATTTTTCTTTTCAGAATCACTTAAATTTGTTTAGTTTTTTTAAACAATTGAAGTTGCGTTCACTGACACTACAGTCGTCATGTGGAGGAGTGTTTCTTCTTCTGTGGTGCTACTTTGATTTCCTTCCCTCTTATTGGTTCCTGTCCTGAGTTTCAGGTGGGCGATGGCAGCATTAACAGCAAAATGTTCGAAATATACATGGAAAAACTTAAAAGGTTTCCACTGGTATGCATAAGTATGGGCACCTCTGCTAAAATGGAGGGATGCAAATGATCTTTTAAGAGAAATCAAATAATATAAACAATTCATTGTGCAACATAATATTTTTTCTTGGACATATTTTTTCCTAAAGTTGATTAATTTTTTTAAATCTTTGTAAAATTTCTGAAATAAGACAAAAATGCCTTCTAAACTGAGAGCAGCGGCTCCAGTTCAAACATATCTATGCAGCTCTTTGTGTAGCGGCGCAGTCAGATGCTTGACACCTCATGGAAGGGTGGATTCAAGTGTGTGACCCCACCACTAACAAAAACAATGGCTATAAAACCTTCAAAGGGGGCATAATTTTTTTTAAATCAGCTTTTTGAGTACTTTAAGGAACATACATTTTCTTGTTGCATTAATTGCTTATAGACATTTTGAACCAATTTTGTCACATGAATAATTAATACTTAAGTAAATTATGGAGCCATCTTCCCCCTGAAACAATCAGTCGTCCTGTATGTTTTTTTTTTCTTTAGAGTGGAAGTTTATGGAGAGACCAAGGGATCAATGGGACTGAATGTTAACCCTGTTTCCTGTTAATATGTACTGTTCACATCACCAGCAGCTAATCACCGTTGTGACCCCGCCCCCTCTGTCGGACGTCTCCATCACACACCGTAAACTCTTCCAGGTGTTACTGTCTGTGTGTTTGTGTCCATTAGACAGATTTCCAGTGGATTCAGAACGCAAAAGAGGAAAGAAAAGTCAAAACAAATGTGAATAGATTGCAGACAGTTTAGCGTGTTGGTAGTGGAAAATGTGTAAAGAGAATTAAAGTGGGCAGTGCATATGTTGTCCAATATGTAAATCATGTGAACACATCTTGTACTTATTTAACATTTTTGAATACTTGAAAACTATATAAAGTTTCTTTGTGACTCCTTTTTCCTGATATTTTACTTGTTTTGTATGATATAAGATTAAAAGGGAAACGTCCCTGCGATCGACCGTCGTCAGGGTGACACGGAAACGTTCCTGCGATCGACCGTCTTCAGGGTGACACGAAAACGTGCCTGCGATCGACCGTCTTCAAGTTTACAGGGAAACGTGCCTGCGATCGACCGTCGTCAGGGTGACACGGAAACGTCCCTGCGATCGACCGTTGTCAGGGTGACACGGAAACGTCCCTGCGATCGACCGTCTTCAGGGTGACACGAAAACGTGCCTGCGATCGAACTGTCTTCAAGTTTACAGGGAAACGTCCCTGCGATCGACCGTCTTCAGGGTGACACGGAAACGTGCCTGCGATCGACCGTCTTCAGGGTGACACGGAAACGTGCCTGCGATCGACCGTCTTCAGGGTGACACGGAAACGTGCCTGCGATCGACCGTCTTCAAGTTTACAGGGAAACGTCCCTGCGATCGACCGTCTTCAGGGTGACACGGAAACGTGCCTGCGATCGACCGTCTTCAGGATCTATATATATATAT
>CM026197.1:48674-85116 GCA_014839995.1 Xenentodon cancila | reverse complement strand
ATATTATATAGATATATATATATATATATATATATATATATATATATATATATATATATATATATATATATATATATATATATAAACATTATATATATATGTATATAAAAGCTTCGTACTTTCAACCGATCTTGCGCCTTGGGAGTTAAAGCCTCAGTTCTTCTCTCCGCCACGTGGTGTCACCGCGACGTCACCGCCACGCGCGTTACCGCGGCAGAGCGATCTGCCGCCTCTCACAGTTTTATATTCACTGTTGTGTCTCCGTCAAGCAAGAGCAAGAGTTCCGTGAGTCCGAATCCAGACCCGCAAAGACAGCAGCGATAGGTGAGTTCCGCAGACGTTCACGGACTGAAACTGTCTCTGACTTCTAAAGTGAACACGATGCGCGCGCGGCTGCTCGGGTGATCGGGTTCAGATTGATCTCTGATCACAAACGGGTAAAATCCCCACGTTTCATCCGTTTAGATTTTTTGTCTGTCGGACGTTTCTGCTCCAACCCACAGAGAGAGGCATACGTGTTCAGCATTAAATCTGAATTCAGACCGGAACCAGACCGTATCTGCTGGACTTTGACCCTTAAGGCTAATCCAGATCTGATCCAGACTTTCTGGCTGAAGTTGTTCTTTAGTGTGACACAAATAAGTAAAGACTACATTTGAAAGGTTGAAGATCAGGGTCAAAGTTGCACTTTAAGATTTAATAACATTTCAGATTTTAAACTCTTGAGACCTGATCTCCAGAGTTGTTTGTAGGAACCAGACTAACCTCTGGAGGACTCTGGTTAGGAGCCCTTTTTGTAAAATTAAGCTGTGATGAGTTAAAATACTTGTCTGTTTCACTTTCAGAAGAATTGAGGAATCTGAAGATCAAACTGAGGTTGAGCTAACTCAACAGCATATTAACAAAATGTTAAGAAACACAAGACAAAACTCAACTTTAGATATTTACAGATTTGTTAAAGAAAATCAGAATTGTAGACTTCAGAAATTCTCAACAGAAAATTTGACATTACTGTCATTAATCTCAAAGTGCTCTTCTCCACAGTGAATAAACTCAAACCCACTGATAATATTTTCACATCATTACAGATGGAGAGTTCAACTTTTTTTCTCATATTTTCAAACTAAGGTTAGCAACATCTACTAAGATCTGGCCACTGCCTCTTCCCCACCTATACCCTTTCCTTTTCTCCCCAACTTCTCCCAGCCCCTTTCTCAGTTCACCTCTGTGTCTGAACCAGACCCTCACCGTCTTTCCCTGCTGCTGAAACCGATCCATGCGTTTATCACGTCCAGACTTGACCACTTGGAACATCATTCTGTATGCAGCACCTTCCAAAGTCCTCAATAAACTTCAGTACATCCAAAAGGCTGCTGCATGCCTCCTAAACCACTCTGTCTCCTGTTCTCCTAAACCTCCACTGGCTGCCGGTACCTCTTCCCCTCACCCACAAAGTCCTCCATAAACAGACTCAACAACACAACACACATCTGTAATTGTTCGGACTTGTCTAAATTTAAATTATTACTCAAAACCCACCTTCCTAGAACCACTTACCTGTAATCCTCTTTGTTTTATATGTATTGTTTACTATTTTATCTTTGTGAAGCGTTTTAGAGTATTTAGAAAATTGCTTTATAAATGAAATGTCTTATTCTTTTTATTGAAAAACGTGGCTTTGTGAGGAAAACACAAAGGCTGCTGTTCTACAACCAGACCTGAACCCAACCAGATTTTAACCTACCAGAAGTTCCGGAGGGAGACCCAGACACCCCAGAAACACTGGAGAGACTATGTCTCTCAGCAGGTGTAGAAACACATTAGTGGCATTACTTTCATCTCTGGTTGGTTAAACGAGACTTTGGTTTGGTTCCCCGTGGGGGCAGTTCACTAGAACCGTGGTTCACACGGAGACTCGGAATACTGGGTCTCGGTCTGCAATCAAACAGACCGAACCGAAGGAAATGTTAAGAAGGCGTTAATCTATCTTGAAGCTGTGGTCTCTTCCTGTTTCCTCAGCTGTGTTTTGTTCTGCAAGGTATGATAGATGAACAAACCAGGACTTGTTACTAGTGCTGGATTTACAAGGAAGCATTGCAGCAACGCATGTCGGAGGGTCTGATGCTGTCTGTTTGGAGATGCTGTTGTCATTGGCTGGCATCATCTGTTTTCATTGACGATCATTTTTCCAGGCATTGTGTTTGTCAGACTGGCATGCAGGTGGATTTAACAGTTAAATACAGCGATGATAAGTTTTTCCTCGATTGTCCTCCAAAGAGATTTAAAAAGCACTCACTTTTGCTCGCCTCTGTGTACGAGTTCATTGTTTAGACGCTATATTTGTAGACACAACCTGATTGGCTGATGCATACATTGATGCAGAAAAAGTTGAAAAATTGGGCAACATTTGATGGAGGGAATGATATCAACACAAAGCACCAAACCCACAATAAATTTCAGCAACTGATGCCATCACCACATTCAAAGTCAGACATTTCCAGCGGGATAAACCATTTAACATGTTGACTCGACAGCAATATCAAAAATGACCGTCACATTTAGCCAATGCTGGGTTAATACAAACGGGTGGTTGTTTCGCGAAGGACCGTAGCATAACGATTACAAATAAGGAAGTGATTACAGCTAGCAATTGGCAATCATTCATATTAGAAAATACATTAATTGCTTGATATACACTCTCCTGATGTGGTACAAAAGTATTCACCCCCCTCAGAGTTGTCATGGATGTAAACTCAAACAATTAAGACCAAAATGGTTTTTTGAACCGGACTATAAATGTGTTTATTTCTGTTCTAAAGTCGGACATTTTAACATGGGAGTCAATGGAGTTCGACTCGGTTCTAGAGCCTCTATCGGTCAGACGAGGAACTGCAACAAAACTTAGTTCCACATGAGCATCAATGCAGAAGTAAGATGGTTGGCCCTTAGCTAAAACATCTTTGTAGTAAATTGATCAATAAAACTTAAAATTAGAAAATCTGGACTAAGAAAGCAGAAAAAGGTCTATATTCTCTTCAACCTCAGGAGCAGTTCTGACCTTAATTACGTTTGCAGAGGCAGTGCAGGAATTTTGTCACTGCAGCTGTTGGAGTTAGATGTTTTGACGGATTTTAGATGCAAATCTATTTCAGGTTTAGCTTCGGTTTGTGTTTGTTCATGCCTCTGTTCAGTTTCTGAGTCACACCCCATCTGATACACTGGTTCACAACCGGCTCTTCTAGTTTGGAGGAATGTCCCTGCAGGTCCAGGCTTCCTCCCTGTCGCTCTGCAGCTCCCAGGTGCTCCTCTTCATATGGTTTTGGCTTTTTTTCCTTACTGTTGATAGTTCAGAGGTGAACAGAACTGTTGCGGCCCAAACCACAGGACTTCCAATTTTTCCTGTCAAAGTTAGTTGTAAACTAAATATTGTACTCACTGTTGCTGGGTTTTAAATATGGCGGGTGTGAAGGAGTTAATCTCTGGCCAATCAGTAGCCTGCAGCTTGGTGATGTTGCATTATCAGCCCGACTAGCTCGTTTGGAACCTCGACGAAGTACCTGCCAATAAAGGAGGTACTATCGCCTAGTGGAAACTCCTTAAAACGGAGCAGAGACGAGCCAAGTCGGTGCTAATGGAAAAAGGAGCATAAGAATTGCTGTTTTAGTGGAGTGAATCCTGCAAAAACCAGACTGAAACTGATCAAGGATGCTATAACTATCTAAGGCAGCTGTAAGTTGCTTGGCAAACATTTTTTGCAAGATATTAGAAATAAATATGAAATTTGAGATTGGTCAGTAACTGCTGAAAAGAGAGGGATTAAGCCCAGGTGTTTTTAAATGTGAAAGAATCACAGCTTTCTTGATATAATCAGGGACTCGACCAGACAGCAGGGAAGAATTTATTAATGTGAGACCACAGGGACCATTTGACTGAAAGAGATCTTTGAAACGGGATGAAAATAACACATCCAGAGAACGAGAAGATGCCTTAATTGAGCCAACTAGTTTAACCAGCTCTGACAGAGAAACGGGTGAACAAGAAGTGTGTTTTGAACACGCCTACTTAGCTCATTTCGCACAGTATGTAACCCTCAGTAGATGTTTGCTGTCTGACTTCATCAGTGTTGTGTCATGGTTGTGGAAGATTTCAGGTCCGTTCTTCTTTCCAACATTGCTTCAGGTTATGTTTTTGGACATTCACTTCTACACAGCTATCTGAAGGTCCCACCATGACTTTTTAACCAGGTTCAAGTCCGGACTTTGACCAAGTCATTCCAGAACCTTGATTGTTTGTTTTTATTTTTTATCATTCTGGTGTAGATCTTCTCCTTTGTCTGGGACAATTTCCTGTCACATGACCCAGTTTCCCTCAGCAGCAGATGAACTGCTTGATGACAGATTAATCAATGATGATGCCCAATTCATCAGTGATTATGATCAGCAGCACCTGGTTGCAACCCTTAGATGCTATAGAAGCAGTGAGGGGGGATTGCTCCAATAGTTTTTTTTCTCCTTTGTCTTAATTTTTGTAAAGTTTGTGTGAAGGAGTATTAACCTGATACCACAAAGCCCTGAGTATGATCAGATGAGTTTTATGTTTTTACTTAAACAGAATTAAAACATGAGGTGCAAGTGTTAATTCAGGAACAGATGTCTGTGGATGAAGAACTTCCTGGATCTACCTGCTGGTCTACCACAGGTAAAATCGTTTACAGCTGGTTTTATGACGTTGGGTCTTGGGACTCTTCACATTGGCATGTTAGGCTGGTGTTTTCTGGCAGAGAATTGATCAGAGAAAACGTGAAGCTCTGGGTGTCAAGTTTAATCTGATATTGCTGCATAGAAAATTGGAGCTAAAACCTGTAATTCTGGCATCCAGAATAGGACACGAGGACGACTGACGCGCCCAGATGATCCAAGTGGTTCATGTGGTCTTGGTTGTTTAGGTGGTTTTCAGGTGCTCCAGATGCTTCAGGTGTTCTAGGTGGTCGTCCTGGTGGTTCATGTAGTGATTAACTATTGAAGGAGCCTGAAACAACTTATCACAACAGAGTTTCCAGTAAAACGTAAGCTTTTAATTGGGAGAACAACAGTCAGTAGGAGTTAAGGATGACAAGTAACTAGAGTAGGTAGATGTACTGGAGTGGTGGGATGGACCAACAAACAGAATCAAAACAGCTGGTTATTATTCAGGTTGCAATCCACGGATAAGACGAGGACAGGATGGGTAAATTGGAAGACTGCAAATGAGACTAGGAAGACCTGGATGGACGATGTGCTGGACCTGATGTCTGGGATCTGTGGCGGACCAGTAGCTGGGAAGCAGCGTGTTAAGCAGCAGCAAGACAGGCATTCAAGACCATTGGAATCCACACAGAGGGAGGAAATACCAGAACAAAGCATTGATTTCCAAATAAGTATTTTTCAAAATTGTATTTGCCACAAGTACTGAACCTCTCAGAAGACAGAATCACCTGGCAAAGGGTGACAGCCTGGACCTGGTAATTAAAGCTGAGCCCTAATCAGCTGCAGATGTGGGTACTCAGCCAAGATACCAGGTCATGCCCATCTTTTCGGAACACGGTTGACACAATGAGTAAAAGACAAAATATACCCTAGAAACGGACAGAGATATGACAGTCCAACTGGTCTAGGTGGTTCAGGTGGGAAAGGAGGTGGGAAAGGAGGGAAAGAACCTCAGTTCTAAAAGTTTGGATGCTGTGTAAAATGTTAATATGAACAGAATGCAATTAATTATAAGTTTCATCAATCCATATTTTATTCCCAGTAGACCATAAGAAACATATCAGATGTTGAATCTGAGACTTTTTTTTTTTTAATTTCATGAAAATAAAATGCATTAAAAGGCTGGAAAAGCCTTTTAATCAAATCAAAACCAGCTGGAGGAGCGTTTGGCAACTAATTAGGTAAGTTATGTTTGTTTGATATTTAGCATCAGTTTGAAGCCAGTCAGCCGGTTTTTATCTGAGACGTAATGTTTGATGAGACACATATCAGACCAGCTGAGTCTGTCTTTTGACTCTTGTAAAAGTTGTCGAACGATGACGTGAGTAACCTGTTGTCGATTTTCATTGAGGACGTTCCTTGTTTGTTGCTTAACCTGCTTATCCTGCCCATTTTTGCTTTAACCAGAGTTGGGTGGAGTCAGCCTTGGAAAGAAAGCATCCTCAACAAAGAAGAATTTCAGTTTAAAAAATTTTTTTTGTGTAGTTGCGGAGCACTTAGGTCAACTTTGGTGGTTATAAATCTGCTCAAAGAACAAATCCTCAAAAGTCCAGTGTTGCTCTGAAGCTCAGAAGGTTTCTTTGGATGTTTGTCCTGTTTTCTCAGTTGAGTTAGTGTTATTCAGTGCAGCCGTGACATGGTGCTGACAAACCACCACCGGCTCACAACAACTAGAGAACTCTTGGTTCTGGTGTTTCCCACTATCACAGCAGGCGATTCGAACTAAAGTAGGAGGCTCCAAATAAACGTGTTCATCTGAGCCAGAATACAGAGGTGCTCTATCTGGGTGAATCTCGCCTATGTGGTGTTGCGTCACTTGCACTGTTGAGTGGTGTGTTGTTGTGCCTGGTACAGGGGGAGGGGGCGGGGGCGGCGCTTGGTGTCAACGATGAGACTCATGAATGCATCGCAGCTTTTAGTGAAACCAGAGCAGACATGAAAGACACCTCTGTAATGGCGTGAAACTTGATGTGGCTGCAGGAAACTGACACCAATTTCAGGTCTGAGCCGAACTTTGTTTGTTTGGGGTTGGTTGATCTTGAAGAACCAAGTGAAAACCTGGAACAGGGACTTGAAACTGCTTTATATTAGCATAAAAGCTAATTTTTATATGAAAATCCCATATAGGGTTCAAAACTCTGGGATTGTTCAAAGTAGGAAACCTTCCATGTGAATTTATTGGAAAAATAGTTGGAAATCTGCAAAATTGCAGCTTAGAAAAGAAATTGAAGAGGGTTTAAAAAAAAAAAAAAGATTTTTCATCATCTTCTCAGTGAAAGTCCATCCATCATCTATACCTGCTTACTCCTAGTCGGGGTCACGGGGGTCTGTCGGCGCCTATCCTGACGCATCTCAGGCTTAAGGCAGGTACACACTGGACAGGACGCTGTCCATTGTAGGGCCACATACAAAGACAGACAACCATGAACACTCACATTCACACTTATGGGAAATTTAGAATGATTAATTAACCTGCATGCATGTTTTTGGACTGTGGGAGGAATTCACAGTGAAAGTAATCTATCTAATTTGATTCAAATTTAGCGTCATTCCTCCATCACATGCTCAGATCATTTCTAGAATCAAACACTGTCAACAGAGGACACCTGGTGGACTTTTGGACACTTCATGTCCAGAGTTTTCTTCCAAAATCCTTCTGCAGAAATCTTGCCAAGGCAAAAAGAAAATACAGATGTTCATATGCTGCCAAATCTGCACGTTTTCTTTAAGCATCACAATCAATGAGGACTTGAATGCATATTAGCGATGCTTCGGACTGTCTCTTCCGCCTAGGACACAGATGTCAAACTCTGATCCTCGAGGTTGCTGTCCTGCATGGTTTAGATGTTCACAGAGTGATACAAATGACTAATTAAAAGACTTGTGCAGACCTAGATGAACAGCTGAAGCTGATAATGAGTTAATATAAATCAGGTGCATTAAAGCAGGGAACATATAAAACATACAGGATAGCATCCTAGAGGACCAGACGATGAGTGTAAATATTCATAAGAACCACTTATCTAAACAAAGAAAAGTGAGAAAAAAATATTTTCTCCGGTGTAAGTAGTAAGACTGTAAACCAGCAGGATCAGAACATTACACCACAGCTGGAATGAAAAACAGATGTCCAGGGATGCTGGAGTCAACCCCACGTGAGGATGTTTAGGGTTAGGTTTGTAAAAACAAAAGTATCACAATGACAGAGTTTTATTGCAATAAAACA
Organism: Xenentodon cancila; assembly: GCA_014839995.1. Taxonomy (NCBI): domain Eukaryota; kingdom Metazoa; phylum Chordata; class Actinopteri; order Beloniformes; family Belonidae; genus Xenentodon; species Xenentodon cancila. Next base: position 77,145 of record CM026197.1, on the reverse strand, counting down.
ATCCAGATGTGATCAAAGTTTAAAAAAAAAGGATTAAAAAAGTGCATTGCAATATTAGAAGAATTGAACACAGATATTTTGAAAAAAGAAAAAAATTCAACAATCAAAATCCAATGAACCACACCAGTTGCTGGTTAATAAAAATATCAAGATGAATGCACTATTTACTTATAAAATTGAAAAGAGAATTTTGAAAATAAACAAAGATATTATGAATTGGGAGAGAAGACACATTAAATTCTGCCTTAGCAACTAAAAAAGAAGAAAGAATAATAGATTAAAAAATAATAGAACTATCAATTAAATCTAAACTAAAACGGGTTCTGTATCATACAATCCAACAGAAATCAGTGATTAACTTTTAACAGTTTAACACACATCTATATACATCAGAACCACCAGAAAACCTGAGTAGAATAGATACATTTTTTTTTTAATCATTGGTTGAATTGCCCAAACTTGACCAAGAGAATCAAAATCATCTTGAAATTCCCTGTACAAAAATAAATAGCAAAAGCCTTGGGTTCCTTGCAAGAAAAAAGTCACCAGTGGAGGAAGGGTTTCCCCCTGAATTTTACAGGGAATTTACGGATCTACTCCTCCCACTTCTCACGGACATTGTCAACTTGGCCTCCAAGAATCAAACTCTTCTAGACTCATTTTCTACTGCCATAATTACTGTGATCTGTTTTTCATTCTGTCTGATTTCATTGTTAAATACTGAATACTACTAAATTAATCTCCAAAGCCCTGGCTAATAGACTTTAATTAATTAAAGAATTTAATTAATTTTTGTAGGCTTTTTAATATTATTCCTTTAACTTAATCTGAACCGGACCCCAGTATAGGAGAATCCCACAAAAGGAGTTATAGGAGTTTTTTTTAAATTTAATTTTTTTTTTTTTTTTTTTACCAATTGGGTTAAGAAGCTCTACCACAAATCCAAGCCAAAAATCTGCACCAATGGACAGTTTTTGTGTGTATTTCCTCTGGTTAGATCAAGTCGGCAGGGATGGATGGAATTGTAGACGGCAATCTTAAAAACCTGTACAATTTGAATTACCTCCCATTGCTCAGTAACATTAAAAATAATTAACAAAGGTGGAGGAGTCTACCTCTTACTCTGATTGGCAGAATCAATTGTACCAAAAATGAATGTTTAACAGAAACTGCTATATCTGTTCCAATCTTTGCCCATTCTATTACCACAACCTTTTTAAGGCTCTCAGCAGCCATGTAAGACAGTTCATATGGAATTGTAAAGTACCTTGAATATCTGTAGGGAAGTTAACTGCACCATGGGTTAGGGTGACTACGGCTTCACAATTTAAAAAAAAATATTACCAGGCAGCACAAATGAGATTTATTTCATTCCTTTTTTGAGGCAGCAATGCCCTCTCTTGGCTACAAATCACACTGCATCTTCTGGGGAAAAAAAGTATATGTTGACTTCATCTATATAGAAAACTCTAGGACTGTAAACAGTAGGACAGGCAATCCTATATTGACACATCTGATTTAAACTTGGTATGAGGGCCGCCAATGCCTTGGTTTGTAAGTGGGACTGTTACCTAAAACGCTTGTAAGACAAAATGAACTTATATCACTGACAGTAAATAAGATTCTAAATATATGGCATAATAAAGAAATTCAATATTTGGAGGATTGCTTTAATTAAAACTTCTCATGTCATTTGAACACCTGAAGACGAAATATGACTATCCAAACCAAACGTTTTAGTTATCTCCTGTTAAGATCCTTTTTGAGGACTAATTGGAGTCCTGTGTTTGGGTCCTTTGTTGGCATTTAATAAGCTATAGAATTTTTGCCCTATGCTGAGTTGTCATATGGACATGTTTGTGAATATACAGGTGCATAAAATTATATAGAATATATAATAAAATAATCTAAAAACATGTGGCCAAAGTGTAGACTTTCAGTTTAAATCCAACAGGTTAAATGTCTGTTAATACAATAAAATAATTACAAAAAAGCAAATAACCTTCATTTATTAGATGTATCTATAACTTATTGAATTTTAAAAAATCAGTTAATTAACATTAGTCATAAGGTTGTTCAAGCCAAGTGAAGACAAACATCAATAACTAAAATGTTTAATCTAAGTTCTAATCTGACTTCCCTGAGTCCCTGATTTACTTGCAAACTATTTATGCATATAACTAACTGATCGGACTCTCTGACAATATTTTTTGTAAATATATAATTAAATGGGTATTTTTTTCAGCAAGTTAAATTATGTAAAGCTAGTTTATTCATTGCTTAACAGTCTTTGTTAATCATCTGAATTATTCAGTTCACTACAAGTGCCTTTTAATGATAACACTAACACAACAAAAACCACGTAGGTTCAGGAATACGACCAATAAACCGCGTAGGTTCAGAAATACGACCAATAAACCGCGTAGGTTCAGGAATACGACCAATAAACCGCGTAGGTTCAGAAATACGACCAATAAACCGCGTAGGTTCAGAAATACGACCAATAAACCGCGTAGGTTCAGGAATACGACCAATAAACCGCGTAGGTTCAGGAATACGACCAATAAACCGCGTAGGTTCAGGAATACGACCAATAAACCGCGTAGGTTCAGGAATACGACCAATAAACCGCGTAGGTTCAGGAATACGACCAATAAACCGCGTAGGTCTGTGATATCATCCGCAAGACATTGAAAATGACATTAATCCTGAGAACAACTTTTTTACAGGTACCAAGGACAGCTGCCACTATTACACTTAACTACAACTTAAAAACTGAACCTAAGCTGTCAACAATCCACTTCAATAGCAGAAGCCTGTATGCCAATTTCCACAACATCAAACAGTTCCTCCAACAACTTTCAGACTTTCAACATCATTGAAATATCAGAAATGTGGCTCAACAGTGAAAATAGCACAGATTTTGAAAATGATATGTCAAAAGACAACATGAATGGAGGTGGTGTGGCTTTTTTTGTGACAAGAATATCAATTATATGATGATAGAGACCATGTCAACTGTCTTGGATAACATTTTTGAATGTGACTATAGAAATACTCATTGAAAAAAAAAAAGTGTCTTTATGAGTTGCATTTATGGAGCACTAGGATCCAATATAGAAGTATTCAATAACTGGATAGAGAAAAAATGTATGAAAGTCAATCAAAAGGATCACAAAAAGCATGGGAAAAGAAATAAATAATAGGGAATTTATAAAACAGAATCAGAAAACAGATATAAGAAATATAAAAATAAGTTAACTAATGTTATAAAAGCATGTAAAAAGAAATATTATTGGATAATAATAAAAACAATATTGAAGCTACATGGAACATATTAAATGGCATAAATTCAGTTGTTGTTTTACGAACATTGTATTGTATTGTATTAATATATAGAGTAATACTAGTTCAATGTATCTTAACCCCATACAAGAGAAAAGAATAATTGATATTGTTAATAAATGCAAAAACAAAGCTTCCACTGACTGCGATAGTCTTCACATGAAAACAACAAAAAGGGTAATTGAGGGCATCTATAAACCATTAACTTATATTTGCAATTTGTCGTTCCAAATAGGACAATTTGACAATACGAAAATAGCAAAGTTCATACCAATGTCCAAAACTGTCATAAATCACCTCCTCACAAATTACAGGCCTGTCTCTCTTCTCCCTCAGTTCTCCAAAATCCTATAAAAACCTTCCAATGAGAGATTAGAGTCAGAGTCAGAGTCAGAGTCAAGTTTATTGTCAATTCTACCACATGTGAGACACATACAGAGAATCGAAATTACGTTACTCTCAAACCCTCGGTGCTACACAATAAATAAATTTTAAACACAAAGTGCAAGTTAAAAGGAGACAAGGAAATTAGGAAATTTCATAGACAAATACACCCTACTTAATGATGAGATGTTGAATCTGATTGTCTGGATATTGTGTATGAGGTACCTCAAAGGCCAATGCTGGGACTGGTATTATTTAATTTGTATATAAATGACAACATAACTAGGATCTAAATCCGGATGTCCGGTTTCTCCGCTGACCACCAGGGTCTGGATCCACACCTTCAGATCCTCCACTGACATCTGCATTCTGAATCCTGACTGAAAAACTTAAAACAGATCATTTCTATACAAATGGTCACACAGTGGCTTGCAACTACCTTTTCCAGAATTTTAGAGATAAATGGAAGGTTGGAAATCGGTCTATAACCTGTTTCTTTTTAATTGTCACTTTGTGTGTAAAATTTATTTATTGTGTAGCACCAAGGGATTGAGAGTAACGTAATTTTGATTCTCTGTATGTATCTTACATGTGGTAGAATTGACAATAAACTTGACTTTGACTTTTTCGCACAGTTTTACTGGAGGCCATCGCAAGACCATCTAATCCCTTCCTAAGCTGTTTGGGACCACAAACAACAACCTCTGTTTTATCAGAATTTAGTAGCAAAAGATTTCTGGACATCCAGTCCTTGATGTCCTTAATACACATCTGAAGTTTGTCTAATGGTTCTGTTTCATCTGGCTTCATAGACAGATACAGCTGCGTATCATCAGCATAACAATGAAAATTAATGCAGTGGTTCAATTCAATTCAATTTTATTTATATAGCGTCTATTACAACACAAGTTGTCTCTAGGCGCTTTCAAGAGACCCAGAACATGACCACCGAGCAATTATTACATAAACAGCGGCAGGTAAAAACTCCCCTAGTGGAAGAAAAACATTAAGCCAAACAGTGGCAAGGAAAAACTCCCCTTTAAGAGGGAAGAAACCTTGAGCAGGACCTGGATCATAAGGGGGGACCCTTCTGCTGAAGGCCAGCCGGGTAGAGCAAGAAATAAGAAAGAATAGAGACATAGAGACACCGTCAAAGGTACAAGATAGGATACATTAGTAACTGTCCTTGGTAGTCCAATTAAACTTCTGTGTATATGGGTGATATGGATAGACGGTGATCCAAGGGGATGAGGACTGCAGGTCGGGATGTCAGCAAGTATCCAACAGACATCCACACAGACAGGTGAAGGCAGACACTGGGATGGTCAGAGGTGGAACTGCAGGTCAGCAAGCAGCTCCTGAGGTTCTGGTCCGCAGGACATGCAAAGAAGAGGAAAAGAAGGGCCAGACAAGCACAAAAAACTACCAGAACAATGGACCACAATTATGTTTATGGGATATTGTTAATAAATGAGGGTTGAGGTGAAGAAGAGACAGAGAAGGCAAAGAGAAACGGAGAAGGTGAAAGGCACCACTCAGTGGATCATGTTGGTGCCCCCTGCAGCAGAGGCCTATAGCAGCATATCTACACCGAAGCTGTTTAAGATGAGCTGCTCTAGTCTGGTCCTGCAGCTGCAGCTTTGACTACTGGGCCTGACACATTAAGGTACTAAATGTACACTAACTATATGCTTTATTAAACAGAAATGTTTTAAGTTTGGTTTTAAAGGTGGAGGTGGTGTCAGCCTCCTTCACCCAAACTGGAAGTTGGTTCCATAGTGATGGTGCCTGATAACAGAAAGCCCGTCCTCCAAATCTACATTTCGATACTCTAGGAACTACGAGTAAACCTGCACCCTGAGAACGGAGAGCTCTATTAGGAACGTACGGTTCTATCAGGTCTTGCAAATATCGCGGCGCTAGGCCATTTTGGACTTTATATGCCAGTAATAAAATTTTGAATTGGATTCTAAATTTTACAGGGAGCCAATGGAGGGAAGCTAAAACTGGAGAGACGTGGTCTCTCTTGTTGATTCCTGTCAGCACTCGCGCTGCTGCGTTTTGGATCAGCTGGAGGCTGTTCAGAGAATTACTTGGACATCCAGCCATAATCTAGTCTAGAAGATACGAACGCATGAATTAGTTTTTCGGCATCACTCTGCGAGAGGATGCTCCTAATCTTTGCGATATTACGGAGGTGGAAAAACGCAGTTTTACAAACCTGATTAATATGCTGTTTAAATGACAAATCCTGATCGAATATAACGCCATGGTTTCGCACAGTTTTACTGGAGGCCATCGCAAGACCATCTAATCCCTTCCTAAGGTGTTTGGACCACAAACAACAACCTCTGTTTTATCAGAATTTAGTAGCAAAAAATTTCTGGACATCCAGTCCTTGATGTCCTTAAGACACATCTGAAGTTTGTCTAATGGTTCTGTTTCATCTGGCTTCATAGACAGATACAGCTGCGTATCATCAGCATAACAATGAAAATTAATGCCGTGGTTCCGGATAATACTTCCCAAGGGCTGCATGTATAAACTGAACTAGATTGTACGTTTCTGTTAGGCAGAAAATGTCACTCCGGGTCTCAGTAATTAGATCGTTTACTAATAGAGACTTGGAGCTTAAAGATCGTATATTTAGTAATCCGCATCTAATTGTTTGGTCTTTAGTTCGCACTAAATGCGTATTTGTTTGGTTCCGGATAATACTTCCTAAGGGCTGCATGTATAAACTGAACTAGATTGGCCCTAGGACTGAACCCTGAGGGACACCATAGCAGACCCTTGTCTGTACGGAAGAAACCTCATGAACATGAACAAACTGGAATCTATCAGACAGATATGATTTAAACCAATCTAGAGCTGTCCCTTTAATCCCAACAACATACTCTAGTCTCTGCAGTAAAATGCTATGATCTATAGTATCAAAAGCAGCGCTGAGGTCCAGCAGAACCAGTATGGACACTAACCCATTATCTGAGGCCATAAGAAGGTCATTGGAGACTCGAACCAGTACTGTTTCTGTGCTATGATGCATTCTGAACCCTGACTGAAGAATTTCAAATAGATCATTTCTATACAAATGGTCACACAGCTGGCTTGCAACTACCCTTTCCAGAATTTTAGAGATAAATGGAGGGTTGGAAATCGGTCTATAGTTAGCTAAAATGTCTGGGTCAAGAGAGGGTTTTTTAAGTAATGGTTTGATTACTGCGACTTTAAAAGCCTGAGGCACATATCCCAAGACTAGGGACAAGTTGATCTGTTCCAGTATTGTCGGTCCAATAAGAGAGAAAACATTTTTGAGTAGTCGAGTTGGGATTGGGTCTAACAGACACGTGGATGATTTACATCCATTGACGACTGAGGTCAGCTCAGAGAGGTCAACAGGAACAAAACAGTCTAGAGTCAGGTCAGGGAGGTCTACAGGAACAAAACAGTCTAGAGTCAGGTCGGAGCATAAGGGAGTCGCCGAAGTTGAAGCAATGCCCACAGCCACTGCCGGGAGGGCCTGGCCGATTTCCTCTCTAATTCTGACAATTTTATTGCTAAAGAAGCTCATAAAGTCTTCACTACTGAGAGCTGCAGGGATGCACGGCTCAACAGAGTTGTGGCTCTTTGTCAGCCTGGCTACAGTGCTGAACAGAAAACGTGGGTTATTTTTATTATCCTCTATTAACACTGAATAATTAAGCTGTTCTAGCTTTGCGAAGCGCTTTTTTATACACTATTAGACTATCTTTCCATGCATAATAAATATCTATAGACGTACAAGAGAACCACTTTCTTTCCATTTTACGCACTTTCTGTTTTAACATACGAATATGTGAGTTAAACCAGGGAGTTAAGCTCCTACGGTTAGAGACCCTCTTTCTCAAAGGAGCAACTACATCTAAAGTAATGGTTTGATTACTGCAACTTCAAAAACCTGTGGCACAGGAACCAAACAGTCTAGAGTCAGGTCAGGGATGTCTACAGAAAACTACGGAGTCCCACGTGGTTTTGTTGTAGTCACACACCGACACAATATTCATTTTAGTGACTTATTATTATGACGACATGTCTGATAACTTTACTGAATGTGCGATGACTCTTTGCCAGCAGCTTCAGATGTGCTTCGAGGTTGCTGCTCTGGCCCCTGGGATGCACCTGACTATGGTCGCTGGAGTCGCCTCACATGTCTCCAAAATAGAGTCGCCAATCACCAAGGTCGGTTTTTCAGTAGGTGTGTCGCTGAGTGGGGAAAAACGGTTGGAGGTGAAGCGGGTGCTGGTGTTCCGTGCACCTTTTGTTTAGGATGGCGCTTCCTCCGAACCGTCACCCAGCCACCCTGACTGTTCGGCTGCTCGGTGGCTGCAGGGGGGCGGCTACCAGCAGCTGCTCCTGGCCGGTCCGCCGCTACTTCAGCCTGACGAGCTACTGAGTCTACCGGACTATGGTCTAGTTGGTGAACCGGACCTCTAACTCACTGAGCCTCACCTCCAAAGCTACGAACAAAGTCCACTTCACACACTTACCGTCTTCACTAAAGGAGGCAGAGGAATAAGTGAACATTTCACACACTGAGCAGTAAGAAGGAGAAACGGTGGGAGAGGAGGCCATGCTGAGAGGACAGGAGACGGTACATGTACCGGTGACTGGTGGAAATGAAAGTTACAGAAGGGAAAAGGTGGAAAAAAACATTACCACATATACTGTTTTATTATCAGAAAACAAGCTAAATTGAGATTGAAAAGATTTGAAGAATTGGAGCCTGAAACGATAGGCAAATGACAACATGCGCAAAGAACAAGCAGGAAGTCACGCAATACATTAATGCACCGCCCAAAGACCAATCTCCACTCAGTTTGTGGGTTTGTGCAGCTATTGTATGATTACTAGGTTCAGACTAGATGAAGGATCATCTTTCTGTTGTTCATGTGGTAACTGGGAAAACTGGGGTTACTGGGGCAGGTCTAAGCAGACAGAACTGGGTCAGAACTCCAGCAGACTCCACATTCAAATACTTTATAGACATAAAGACTTCAGCTTTTGATTTTGATCTTTACACCGGTGTGAATCTGTTTTTCTGGGGGCCTTCTGTTTTCATGTGGAACATCTTCCATGACTGAACTGAAAGTTGGTGTAAATCTGTAGCACTTATGACGTCTGCTTTTGCTTTCTGCAGCTGACGCAGAGCTGCTTCTAAATTTAACTCACACTTTGTTTCAAGACTTTATTTTATTTGGTTTTTAGTTTTTCAACAATAAAATTTTATGTTTACGACTTCCAGTCCAGACTGTGGAGCCCTGTGGGCCATGGAGGCACCATGATGTTCTGTAAAAGCTGGAAAGCAGACGTTTTCCATCAACACAATTCCTATTAAGAATTTCATTGGAAAAACATAACGGCCGGTAGAGATTCCTGCATTTATCCATGAGATAAATTTAATTCTTTTTTTAGGTTGTTCGCTAAACAAAATGTACTAATTTAGCAAATAAGAAACAAGGAGCAGTTTTTTTGTTTTTGTTTTTTTTTTTTTAATTTTATTTTTTTGCTCATATATAGGCACATACTCCTGTTTAATGACTACAAAATCTGACAATTGAGCTCGTCTTCCCGTCTGTTGCATTAAGTTGTTTTGGAAAACTAAAGCAGTTTTTAAATTTTATTTTTTAAAGGTCTATTTAAAAAATAATGAAGTTTTTAGATTATGGTTACAAAGGTTCAGAGGTTTCAGTAACGGATTACAATAGATATTTGGATCTTTGCAGCCAGCAATTGAAAGTTGTCTGCTTAAGGTGAATTATATTATTATTTCCACAGATAAATGGTGTGATAGATATTAAAACAAGGTAACGCATATTTTGAAGTGAGGCTGCTTGCTAAAGCCAAAAGAATAAATCAATAGATAAAAATCAAAACAAAAGCTAAAAGCACATGACTAACCAGCTAACACCACAAAAAAATCAGATGTGCTATGATAATTACCTTTACTTCCTTTTTGATTCAAAACTGCAGTGTGTAGCTGTTTTGGGAAATTACCCAGTCTTTTCTGAGAAGAAAACCACAGAGTTATGGAAGAAAGAGGCTCAGATGATCACTGGGGCTTCCTACCAAACAACCGCTTTTATGGGTAAAACTACAAATATTCAGTGAGGGAGAAGGAGCATTTGAGATACACATATTAATGTGGAATGAAGATTATAACATGCTAACAAACATAGTTCAAAGTTCAGCTGTTGGTGTAAGCCAAAAGAGAAATAAAAGGAGAAGAAGATGACTCCCTCTACAAGGGAGGAGTCATCTTCTTTTTCTTTCAGCTGTTCTCCTCAGGGGTCACCACAGTGACTCATCTGCCTTCGTCTAACCCTATCCTCTTGCAGTAGACAACAAACATCAGCTCTACCTGGCAAGTGCCAAAGCTGATTGCCTGGTGTTTTCTCCATGTATTAAAGAGAACAGAAATGTCAACATAGAAGTGTACAGAAAACCAACCCATATGGACTAGTATCTCCTGTTGGAGTCTCATCACCCTGTGGAGCACAAACTGGGAGTCGTCAGAACACTGGAGCATCGGACAGAAACAGTTCCTACGACTTCTGAAGGGACCACCTCCACACAGTCCTCCGGACTCCTGGATATCCTGGACCTTTGTCAAAGCTAAGAAGAGAAGCACACAGACGACCGACCAGCAGAAAGAAAGGGAACAAAGGAGGAACAACACCGTCATCCCGTACGTTTCAGGTGGGTCAGAGAAACTCTGAAGAACCTTCAACACAACATTTCAGTTCTTTTCAAACCCAGCACCACACTGAGACAGAAACCGGTCCGTCCTGAGGACAAAACACAGAGGGAGAAGCAGGGCAGTTTGGTTTACGCCATCCAGTGCAGTGAAGAACCCTCTGGTCTGGAATTTTGTCACGACACAGGAGAACCACGCCATCAGGTGAAGACTCAGTGGTTCACCTTCATCTGAGAGAGACTGGACACTCCTTTTGAAGACAACAATGAGACTGAGTAGCTTGCGGATCTCCTCATCTCCCCAGTTACTCATCTTGCAAATATCTGTGACCTCCTGCTGTCGTTACTCTCATCAGCTGTTTCTGTAATTTCATTAAAAAAAAAAAAAAAACCTCCCCTGGTGGGTTGTATTCAGGTTATGTAATCAACTAATCCCTCCCACAAACTGCCACCCTGCATTAGTTCTGTTTACATTATACCTGACCTGCAGTTAGGTCTACCCTCCAAGGTAAGTCATTCGAGGGACGAGCTCAACACACCACCCCACGTCACTCTATGTGAAAAGGACAGGCCACATGCTAGATCTGCACATTAAACATTGGGTTTCTGGCACTTCAAAACACCTAAAGTAACCAACCTAAACAGCATATAACAACTTGGACCCCCCCCCCCCCCAGCAGTCAGAACTGATGAAGCTGCTTGGATGAGAAGACAAACAATTCTGTGGTCCAGTTGCTTGAAGAAGGTTTTTTTTTTTTTTTTTTGGACATTAACATGACCCCGATGACTGAGAACTATCTCAGTCTGGCCTCTCTGACTTTCTTTCCAGAACATCTAACGTAGGGCCCCTTTGATGTTCTCATTCCTGACCTGATCCACCCTTGTTACTCCCAAAGAGAACCTCAACAATTTAACTTCTGGTACTTCCACCTCCCCCCCATACACACACAGTTCCAGAAACTTGCCGTTGTTAAATCTCTATCTGATTGCACTCTGCTGCTCCCAGCACAGATTGTCCCCAGATTATACACACACACACACACACACACACCCGTACCAGTAACCCAGTTACTTGATGGGAAAGTGGGTAGCCTCACATTTCAGCTAGATTTTATAGATTTATTGGATAGTGAAGGACGTTGCTGAGTGAAGGGTCATGTGCTCAGATTTTTCCATAAATATAAATCATCATACGGAAGAATAACCAGGTCACTTAAACTTATAGAGACAAATAAAACCTGATGTTATAGTCCATTAAATGTTCCACAGTCCCACCCTCTGACCACCTCAGTGTCTGCTGTCTACACCTGTTTAGATAGTGGTCTCTGTAGTCCACCAACTAACCAGGTACCAGTCTGATGGACAGAAAACTCTCAGTTCTCCAGTTAACAGATAATTATACTGATGGCTCTGGTCTTTGGTACCTTTGACGGTGTTTCTGTCTCTCTTCTCTCTACTTCCTGTTCTACCAGCTGGTCTTCAGCAGGAGGGTCCCCCCTTATGATCCAGGTCCTGGTCCAGGTTTCTTCCCTCTTAAAGGGGAGGTTTTACCTGCTGTTGTTTATGTAATAATTGATATGGGGTCATGTTGTAGTCTGGAAACCACCTGGAGACTATTTCTATTGAAATATGGACATGTGTAGAATGACCCTGTTGGTGAAGAAGATGAAGAGTACAAAGACAGAACAGAGGACGAAGTGGTGGAAGCTGAAATGGGAAGAGTGTTGTGTGGCTTTCAGGGAGGAATTGAGACAGACTGGGTGGTCAGCTGCTTCCAGATGACTGGATGACTGCAGCTTATGTGATCAAGGTAATGAAGGTGAAAGTGTGATGGTGCTGATCTTCAAGAACAAGGGAGACATGCAGCGTTGTGGCAACTACAAAGGAATATAGTTGGTGATCCAAACAATGATGTTATGGGCAAGAGTTGTGGAAGCTCAACTAAGGTCAGAAGAGATCATTTGTAAACAGCAGTATGGCTTTATGGTAAAACATAGTACCACAGATGTAGTATTAACGTTGAGGATGTTGATGGAGGGACAGGGAGCTTCATTGTGCCTTCGAAGACCCTAAGAATGCTTATGACAGGAGGAGGTCTGGAGTAGCAGAAAATATGTCAGAGTGGTGCAGGACATGTATGGGAGCTACAATACGGTGGTGAGGTGTGATGTGGGTGTTACAGAGAAGTTCAACGTGGAGGTCGGACAACATCAGGGATCGGCCAAGAGACCCTTTTCTCTTCTCTGGTTGTTATGGTGGTGGACAGACTAAAAAATGATGTTAGACAGGAATCTCCATGGACCATGATGTTTGCAGATAACATTGTGATCTGTAGTGACAGCAGGTGAAGGAACATCTAGAGGGGTGGAGGTATGTACTGGAAAGAAGAGGGATGAAGGTTAGTTGCAGCAAGACAGAGTGTAAATGAGAGGAACCCAAAAGGAACGGTGAGGTTACAAGGAGCAGAGATGAAGAAGGTGGAAGATTTTAGGTACTTGGGGTCAACAGTCCAGAGCAACAGAGTGAAGAAAAGAGGTCAAGTAACATGTGCAAGCAGGTTGGAACGGATGGAGAAAAGTGTCAACAATGATGTATGACAGAACAGTACCAGCAAGAATGAAAGAAAAGGTCTACAAGACGGTGGTGAGACCAGAGACATTGGATGGTTTGGAGGCCGAGGTACAGAGGAGAAGACAGGAGTCAGAGTTGGAAGAAGCAGATGAATCAATCAATCGTTATTTGTATAGCACTTTCGAAAACCAAGGCTGAACAAAGTGCTTCACAATTAAAATTAAAAACAGACTGGAATAGACTAGAAAAATATTAATAAAACACATAAAAAGAAATCCAATTTAAAAAAAGTAAAAAGTGTTATTTCAAGCAAGATGTCATTCCCAACAGGGTTAGGTGAGGTTCCGTAACTCAGGGTTCGGCGTGGTACAGAGTTTGGGACCAGCTGCAAGAAAAGAACCCTCTCCCCACTTTTTCACCCTCATCTGTGGAACCTTTTACAAGTGATGGCCTGCTGAACACAAAGTTCCTCTGGGCTGATGAAAACATTGCATAGATGTGAAGGGGCGGGCCGTTGTTGGCCATAAAAACTAACAAGAACTTAAAATGGATTAAAAAAATTCAACTGGGAGCCAGTGTAAAGAATGCAGGGCAGGACCGATGCGGTCATGGTTCTGAGTTCTTGTCAGCAGGTGAGTAGCAGATGCAAGTTACAATACAAGTTGCAAACAATGCAGTAGAGTTTGGTTGATACCAAAATAAAGATCAGTGCAATAATTGAGCCAGGAACTAATGAAAACATGAAGGGCTTCTCAAGGTCACTACAGCTAAGGAAGTACTTGACTTTGGCGAGGAGTTAAAGCTGCTAGAAGCTCACCCTGACAACAGAATTAATTTGTTTATCAAATCAATAGCTGTTACCAAAGCCACACCCAGATTTCTGACTACCTAGTTAAAGTGGGGAGCGAGGGCATCAAGACTTGGGACAAATGAAGGTACCAAACTACTGGAGGGTTTGTAAGGAGCAAATACAATGCATTCAGTTTTACTCTCATTTAAGCAGAGGAAGTTTTGAGACATCCAGAGTTTGTCATCTACACATCTGTGGATGGATTCCTGGGTGTTTCATGAACTAGGCTTGATTGGCAGATAGACTTCCAGATCATCACATCATGTTCTTATTACAGGTGAAAGGCAGGGGTACACCTGGACAGGTCACCATACTATTGCAGGGCCACATATATAGAAAAACAACCACACTCTCACAAGGGGCAATTTAGAATCATCAATCAGCCTAACATGCACGTTTTTTGAACTGTGGGAGGAAACCCACACAAGCACACAGAGAACATGTAAACTCCACAGGAACCTTTTTGTTGTGAGGCAACAGTGCTGACCACTAAGGCACTGTGCTGCCCATCTTCTAATCAATAACCTTAAATGCTGCGCTGAGATCCAAGAGAACAAGAGAGATGATCCACAACAGAGATGATCCACTGTCAGAAGACATGTGAAGGTTGTTGGTAACTTTACCCAAAACAGTTTCTGTGCTGTGATGAGATCTAAATCCTGAATAAAGCTAGTCATTTATATTGTTTTTACAAAAATATTCATTTAGCTGATTTGCAATAACCTTCTCAAGAGTTTTGGACATAAAAGGAAGGTTGGAAATAGGCCGTAGCTGGTTATATTATCAAGATCTAAAGAGGTTTTCCTAACTAGTGGTTTAATTACTGCAATCTTAAAAGCTCTTGGTTTATATCCTGTTATGAGGGATGTATTAACAGGATCCAGGACTACAGAACCAATTATGGAAAAAATACTGAGTTTCTTTTAACAAAAATCAATGGTATAGAATCAGTCTAGGTAAGAACCAGAAACGGCTGATTCCAAGGTCATTTTGCTGTCTAATCCCCATAGTTGGTAGAAGATGATCAAATTTGTCTCTAAACTATTTGTTTGTAAGTTGATAGAATCATCAGCAGTGAAATGTGATGGAGTGCATGGCTGTACGGAGCTGTGATTCTGAGTCAGTCTGGCTGATAATATGTTTTCCTAGTTTTACAAAGAGGTTATCTACCTGATCTCAAAACAACACTTCCACTTCATAAATAAGAAGCTGGTCATCCGCAGATGTATCGAGTTCATGGACGCTCATCAGTACAGGTAACTGAAGGAGACTATGCAAGTCTAGATATGATTGACAGGTACAGAGGGTGGATTAAAGACAGGGCCCGACTCTACATATTCAGATTGAGGTTAAACTGGGTTTGTAATCTTGGATATGTGACATCCCCACCAGACTCATGTAAACCTGCTTAACCAGAGGACTCTTCTTGCAGCATCTGTCACCACTGGTATATGTCATGTTCATCATTGAAGCAGATGTCACTGAGCTGAGTTTTGTTCACACAAATGTGGTCTGACTTTTTCCTGTCTTTTGTTTGCAGATCAGGCATCATGGGTAAAGGATGCATGACAGCGAGCAAGTACTTCCTGTTCCTCTTTAACCTCATTTTCTTTGTGAGTATCTAACATTCTTAAAGTGTCAGAAAAAGATTCTGCCTTATTAGGGAATATGAACATAACTTGAATACATACTGGAAAATAAACTGGGATATAACTGGAATATCTGCTGGTCAGGAAAAACAGAGATACTTCTTACATACAGATGTTATTGATTTAAAGCATATGAAAAGATGCTGGGTCATCCACAAGTTTCCTGACGGCTTCTTTTGAAGGCTTGTGTTAATTTCTCTACAGCCAGAAAACAGGACTAGCAGATCTTAAACCAGGACTAGTCGACCTGAAACAAGTAGATCTAAAAACAAAAAAAGTAGACCTGAAGCCAAGACTAGTGAAGCTGAAACCCAGACTAGTAGAACTGAAACCGTGACATGTAAAAGAAAACCTGTTGGTTTCAAAGTTACATGCCAATAAAATTTGACGGTGTGACCTAATTCATTTGTTTGTCCTGTATTTTGCAATCGAACAATGCAAACTTAGCACAACCTGTTACTTATCATGACAGTTTAGTACTTGGGACCAAATTGTTACTTACTGGAAGCAAAGTTCTGATTCAGTTCTGTGAATCAGAGGACATGAACATCCGTAGTAAATTTACAGATTTATGATGACATAGCAGTGACCAGAGACAGTGTCCTAGAAATCTACATGTACTGTGAAATTCTTTAGTCTCTGGGTAGGGTTAACAGAATGATGCCAGAATGGCGACATAATCTGGATATAAACAGTGTAGATACCTGAAGCTGAGGATTAATGCCTGTTTGAATCGACTTGGCAATAGACAATTAAAGAGTCAGGCTGTTTCTTTGAAAATTGAACAAAAGATAGCCTCAAATCATTCCTTTTGTGAGGTAGATGTATTTGCTGTTTTACTGAGAGGCTGCAACAAAGGTTTAATTTATTCTTCTACACAACTCACTCTCCCATTGCCCTAACTGGTTACAGTGCTAACAGCAGTGTGCAAAGGCTGTTTGATCAGCAGCTGTTGGCACCGCCCCCTCGGATGGGGAAGAACTATGGATCATTTTCACAACTACATCATTCTAGGTGTGGCTCTGATCTATCAGGACAGTCCTTATCTGCTTTCTGTACACATACAAACAAAAACAACCTCAATTTGTCCCTAGGGACCTAACCCTTACTATCACTAAAGTAGAATGATATTGTTGAATTTTCAAGACAATGAAAATAGACCCTGTATTTTACTGCAAACACATATTTGGTTTTCACTCAAAACTGCTTCCGTACCTAATTCAAATTCCCACCAATTCCTTTTTTGTCCCTTCACTTTAGTTTGAAACATCACAGATTGTGCTCCAGAAGTCCAAACTTTATTACAAAAATGAGGATATTTGCTTTAAGCTCATCTGGTTGTGGTAGTTGCCCGACAGCTTTAACAAAGAGCATCTCTTTAGTTTGTTCATGATCTTGTTCCATCTGCTGATTAATTACGGATCAGATAAAGAGCTTGTGGTCTGGTTACCACAGCGACTCTCATTTCCTCCAGCTGTGAAAGTGATCTGATCTGCAGTGAAGAGCATCTTAGCAGCTTCACAAACACTGCATGGGTGTTCTACACAATGTGAAAAAGGTTTTCAGTCAAGTGTAGACAAGGTTTGACATAGTTTATTGTGTTCATTTGAACTGCTACTCAAATTTATTAGAATTATTGACCAATACTTCTGAGTTTCAGAGTCCACAGCATGAAAATAAACTGTAGTGAAAAACTTTAAAAAAAGGACATGAGTGCATTACATGTATTAATAAAAAAGACCTTATTCACTCAATAACATAATTATTAAGAAAATAAAGGGCATTTTTTTGTACATTAACTTTTACTTGTATTCTCTACAAACATTAAGAATCCAAGACCTTCTCCTTTTTTTTTTATTGGTGCCTTTCACCTATAAACTGATGTCAACAGATAGAGAAAGATCTCAACTTGATCAACAATCCATCCATCCATGCATCTTCTTCCGCTTATCCGGGGCCGGGTCGCGGGGCCAGAAGTCTAAGCAGAGATGCCCAGACCTCCCTCACCCCAGACACTTCCTCCAGCTCTTCCGGGGGAATCCCGAGGCGTTCCCAAGCCAGCCGAGAGACATAGTCTCTCCAGCGTGTCCTGGGTCTTCCCCGGGGCCTCCTCCCGGTGGGACATGCCTGGAACACGTCTCTAGGGAGGTGTCCAGGAGGCATCCTACACAGATGCCCAAGCCACCTCAGCTGACTCCTCTCAATGTGAAGGAGTAGCGGCTCGACCCCGAGCTCCTCCCGAATGACTGAGCTTCTCACCCTATCTCTAAGGGGGAGCGCCCAGCCACCCTGCGGAGGAAACGCATTTAGGCCGCTTGTATCCGTGATCTTGTCCTTTCGGTCAATACCCAAAGTTCATGGCCATAGATGAGGGTGGGAGCGTAGATTGACCGTTAAATTGAGAGCTTTGCCTTGTGACTTAGCTCCGTCTTTATCACAACGGTTCGGTGCATCGACTGCATAACTGCAGACGCTGCACCAATCCGTCTGTCAATCTCACGCTCCATCTTTCCCTCACTCGTGAACAAGATCCCGAGATACTTAAACTCCTCCACTTGAGGCAGGACATCTCCACCTACCCGGATAGGGCAAGCCACCCTTTTCCGGTTGAGAACCATGGCCAATTTTCATCCCAGCTGCTTCGCACTCGGTTGCAAACCGTCCTAGCGCATGCTGAAGGTCCTGGCTTGATTAAGCCAACAAGACAACATCATCTGCAAAAAGCAGAGATGAAATCTTGTGGATCCCAAACTGGACCCCCTCCGGTCCCTGGCTACGCCTAGAAATCCTGTCCATAAAAATTATGAACAGAATCTGTGACAGAGGGCAGCCCTGCCGGAGTCCAACATGCACTGGAAACAGGTGTGACTTATTGCCGGCAATGCCAACCAAGCTCCTGCTCCGGTTGTACAGAGACCGAACAGCCCATAGCAGAGGGCCCCGGACCCCATACTCATGGAGCACCTCCCACAGGATACCACGAGGGACATGGTCGAATGCTTTCTCCAGATTTACAAAGCACATGTAGACTGTTTGGGCATACTCCCATGAACCCTCCAGCACCCTGCGGAGAGTATAGAGTTGGTCCAGTGTTCCACGACCAGGACGAAAACCGCATTGTTCCACCTGAATCTGAGGTTCAACTATCGACCGAAGTCTCCTTTCCGTCAGCTGTGTCACGAGTCCCACGGGCCAACAAGGCCCGATAGGACTCTTTCTTCAACCTGACGGCATCCTTTACATCCGGTGTCCACCACCGGGTTCGGAGATTGCTGCCACCACAGGCACCAGAGACCCTGCGTCCACAACTTTGAGCTTCCTCGGTAACAATGGAGGCAGAGAACATGGTCCACTCTGACTCAATGTCCCCAGCCTCACTCGGAATCTGGGAGAAGCTCTCCCGGAGGTGTGAGTTGAATACCTCCCTGACTGAGGGCTTGGCCAGACGCTCCCAACAGACCCTTACAATACGTTTGGGCCGGCCCGGTCTGTCCCGCTTCCTCCTTTGCCAACGTATCCAACTCACCACCAGGTGGTGATCAGTTGACAGCTCAACATAGCTCCTAGGATCATTCGGGCACACAAACCCCTTCACCACATTAAGGTGGCGGTTCAAGGAGGGTCTTGTTGACTTGGTCAACAAATTGGAACAGATTTGCATTTTTGTTCTTCTACACAGCAGAATATCATTAAATATTCAAGGAATCTGGAGGAACCTCAGTGTGTAAAGGACAAGTGAAAAAAGGAGAAGTCTAAACTGAACCCCTGAGATTTCGGATCCCTTGTGGGAACTGCTGTCAACCCTCCACCTCCACCTGTCTCAAATCTCTCAGCTGACCGCTAGGCTTCCTTTTTTACAGAAAAGGTAGCTACCATCAGTAATTGATTTTGTGACCTGTCTGGTCCCAACCCTGCTCAATCTTGCTGTGGTTGAGAACTGTCGGCTGGTCTCCCTGCTTCGCAGCCTCTCCTAGGTTAGGCAATGGGCAGTTTCTAAACATGTCATGGACTTCCTCACACAAAAATGACCTTCTTGATACAAATCATTCTGGGTTCAAAAAGGACAAAAAAAAAACACATACCGGCACGCCCGGACAGTGACCTGCCACCACACCACCCCCAACCAGGGGGCCCCCCAGAGGCCGGCTCCCCCCTGTAGGGCAAGACCCAGACAGTAAGAGCGCAGGCCAGGCCACCAGGAACCCAGCGACCTGCCGGGGCCACCCAGCACATGCTCCCCCGTTAGCCCCGCCTAAAACCACCCACCCCACCTGGACCCCTGTTCTCTCAATTTTTTATTTTCCCTTTTTTTTTTTTTAAATATTTGCATTGCAAATATGAGAGAGGGGGTGGTGGGGAAGGCAGGTACGCCGGGTCTGGGGGCACACTGCCTAGCGGGCCCCAGGCAGCCACAGGGAGCCAGGCCACCAGCCACGCTCCACCATCAGGAACCCCCCCCCCACAAAGGGGTGCCAGAGTCCTGAGGGAGCCGACACACAACCCCAGCCGCAGGCCGGACACCAGGGCCAGCCCCAGCGAGGCCCCCTGCCAGGGCCGCACGGGCCGCACCGACCAGGGAGCCATGACGGCGGCGGACACCCAATCCCTGCCCCCACGCCACACCTGGGAGTCGAGCCCCCCCCATCTAGCCCAACGCTCAATGCACAGCACCTGACAGGAATAGCAATGCCCCAACCCCCCCAGCGCATGCCACCCCGCCCCCATTCCCCCCACCCACCGACCAATCCCTCCCCGACCCAGCCGCGGCCGTCGGGACGGTACTCACCAATGCCCCCAGGAACAAAAGGCAATGCCGATCAAGCCAACACACCAAGCGACACCATCACAAGACACAGGAGCACGTCAGTCAGGGGAACCAGGGGGGGAGGCACCACCGGTAACCCAAGCCCCTAGGGCGCAGGCGGCCCCATCAGTCATCGTTACTGTCACTGTGGATAAGGGACCCAGCAGCCGCCAACGCCACCCCGCCCCCACCCCCAGCAGGGGCAGCACTGCAGCTCCGGGGCGACAGGGCAGCCAATGGTTTGAAAAAGGAAAAAAAAAAGACCAAATTATCAAACTATCAAGGCAAGAGAGACCAGCGCACGACACCAATAAGGACAACAACCACAAAGGTTTCTGCCCCACCCCCGACTTATGGAAGTAGTTCAGCGGACTTTCAGGCTAATGATCAGTCTGCCAATTGTAGTCAAGGTTAATGAGTAGTAAGCTAAAAGTTATTTATGTATTAGTCATTTATTTATTTATATTTTATTTTCCCTTTTTAAATTTTTTATTATTATTATAATTTTTTTAATTAATTAATTAATTAATTTTTTCAAATAAAAATGACAAAATCCAATTTTATTATCAAAGATCATTTGAGGGGAGATGTATGTTTCTCGAATTCAAGGATAAAATAAATTTTTTCCATACTTGGTCAAACTTTGAAAATTGTTTTTTAATTGAACCAGATAGTTGTTCCATTGAAATGAAATCAGTTAGTATGTTAGTAGAGAAATCTCTTTATATATACTTTATTTATATATATATATATATATATATATATATATATATATATATATATATATATATATATATATATATATATATATCCAGGAGCAATCCCATTGATTTGGTTTGATCCATTTATAAACATACTGGAGTTTATTTGCAAGATAATAATGCTGGAAGTTTGGGGCCTCCAGACCACCATTTAATTTATTTTTTTGTAATGTTGATAGTTTAATTCTGGCCTTTTTATTTTTCCAATAATAATGTGTGATTATTGAATCTAAAGATTTGAACCAGAGGGTTGGAGGCTTGCTGGGAATCATTGAGAAGAGATAATTTACCATAGGAAGTATGGTAATTTTAACTGTGGCAATTCTACCAATAAGATTTATTGGTAAATTCATCCAACGTTTTAGGTTTTCTTCTATCGTTTTCAAGAGTGGATTATAGTTAAGGCCAATTAACTCTGACAGCTTAGGGGAGATGTTGATTCCCAGGTATTTGATGTTGCCGGTGGTAATTGAGAAAGGTGCAGTGTCAGTTGCCACATCCCAGCTGTCAGAGTTCAGTGGTAGTATGGTGGATTTAGACCAGTTAATAGTATAGTCAGAGATCTCAGAGAAATAATTAATAAGGTTAACAGTA
Organism: Xenentodon cancila; assembly: GCA_014839995.1. Classification (NCBI taxonomy): domain Eukaryota; kingdom Metazoa; phylum Chordata; class Actinopteri; order Beloniformes; family Belonidae; genus Xenentodon; species Xenentodon cancila. The sequence goes on along the minus strand of CM026197.1, from coordinate 55,455 downwards.
TGGGGAACTGATGATGATGGAGTTTGTAGATATAAGAGAATATCATCCGCATATAAGCTGATCTTATGGGTTATATCTCCTGTTCCGATTCCTAAAATTGTGCAGTCTTGTCATATGGCTGCTGCAAGAGGTTCTATAAAGATAGCAAATAGGGATGGCGAGAGTGGACCTCCTTGCCTGTAGAGTGAAGCGCCTCTCTTCAAGAAGCTTTTGAAAAAGTTCCTCTTCCAAGAAAAGCTACAGTTTTTGAGTGCTGGTTTATCTACACCTACTTTGTGATCTATTATGTTACTGTGGCTTTATTATATTCTTCTGTTGTAAATTGCTTTGGATTAAAGTGCCTGCTAAACATAATTAAATTATTACAATTACATGTAGGTGGCAGTTAAGTAGATTTACATCTAGATGATTTATGTTCCCAGTCAGTATTGCAGAATTTTTTTTTGTAAGAAATTGTCTTAATCTCCACTGTACCAAAGACAAAAAGGATCATCCACACTGTTATCAGGAACAAGTCCAGAATCCAGACTCTGTAATGGTCTAGGGTTGTATCATAGTTAATTTCAAATTCAATTCAAATTCAAAAATGCCTTATTAATCCCCAAAGAGAAATTAAATCCTTTTCACATCTGGGATGGCAGCATTAATACAGAATAGTACAATGAGGGTTGCTGCAGTATATTTCTTTTCAGTTTGTTTGTGTTTGTTCATGATACGTAAACGTATACATGGACATGTAAGCGTCCTGCTCTCGGTGAAGGCGGCCGCTTTTTTCTTCTCCTGCTCCCTCATTTATCTGCACTGCTGCTGCTCTCGGTCTTGTGCTGTTTTTGTTAATCTATTTTGGATCTTCTTTCTGCAAATCTTCCATATTTTAAACCATGGATCTGGTCAGCTGTTCTCTCAACACAATTGACCAGATTTGCTTGACATAAAGACTGGACAAAGGAAAGCCTGCGTTCCTTAACGGGACGTTTGCTGCCGGATAAAAGATAGACTCCTGGAAGTGGAGGGTCGTGGGTCTGTCAGTACTGTCAGTTGAGGATGTTCTACATAATAGATTCTTGATAACAGGATTTCTGCTTTTTGGAGTTTGCGATTACCTGGCATATCAAAAAATGAACACAATGAGGGAATATGTCGTGCTATCAACACTCAGACTCAGATGCTGTGGGAGCAAAACTGCAAACTAAATGCAATTCTTGAACAGAATCGCAGGCTAACTGTGGTTCTCAAACTCATTGGCGGGATGGAAGAGAAGCTGCAAGCTCGGCTTGGTGGAAAATGACCACAAATTCAGTTTGGAGTTGCCATTGAAATGTATCAGAGAGACTTTAAGGCAGACGCAAAATTACTGGAGTTGGCGTGACCCAAAACAACTGTTGTTATCTGAATTGGGTACCCTGTTGCCGGCCTTGGAAGGCTGGTTATCTCAGTTTCTCCTGGATGTTGATGCCTGGATGTTGTTCTCCTGGATGAACACACACCCATGCTGTAAACAACAACCCCCACCCCGACTCACTGTCTTCGCTGGCTCCCCTCCTCTTACCCCGCCACTACAGCAGCCTAGGTTAGATGTGCTTGTGCTAGGAGGCTACATGTGCTTGCTTGTGCTGAATTGAATTGAATTGATATGTTTATGTTTATGTACAGCTGTACATATATAGAGCCAGTTTACAACAAAGTGGCCGTCAGGGAGCTTTACAAGTCAAATGAAATACTATTAATACTAGTAAATTATCCATCCATCCATTATCTATACCCTCTTACTCCTTCTCAGGGTCAAGTGGGTCTGTTGGAGCCTATCCCGACGCATAGCAGGTGAAAGACAGGGGTCCACCCTGGACGGGTCGCCAGGGCCACATACAAAGACAAACAACCATGCACGCTCACATTCCCACCTACGGGCTACTAGTAAATTTATATTTATTAATTTTAATGTTAATTTTGTTTTATGTGTTGTGTTTGACCTTCAGCTGTCTGGACTCATCATCATGGGCTTCGGACTGTGGCTCCTCCTGGACAATCAGAGCTTCATCCTTGTCATCAGTAAGTTTGTGATTGGGTTTGATATTTTACTGTCAGTTAAATTAAGGAAACAGTTGGATCGACATTTCCTGGTTTAAGATGTATTTTCCAGCTGAGTAAAGTCTGTTTTCTTTCTGTAGTGTTCCCTTGAAGATGGGATAAAAGTGTTAACTTTGGTTTGGCAACTACAAATAAATGGGCCTTTTTTAATTGTATATTGTTGGTTTTGTGGAGGACATTCAACAGAAACAAATGGACCCAGAATCTCAGCTCCATTTGTTCTGGCTGCAGGATCCCTGTTTGTGTTAGTTTTATCCTTCTAGACCATCCATCAACTAGACACAACAAAACATGCAGTAGAGACACTGCAGGTCTAGATCTAGATGCTAGCTCGCTAGCCATGTCCACCTACATGAAACACAACTCTTAACAGAAAGTAGTTCTAAAAAGATGAGAATGCAGTGCTCCACAGAAACTGACCCTAGCTGCTTGTTGCTGAGCTCACCAGAAAAAAATGTACGATAACTTGAAAACTAATTCAAACAGTGGAAAGATCAAAGAGAATAAAAATTCATGGAGGTACCAGCTGAGGAACAACAAAACACAGCTTCTCTTCCTACAGCCCAAGTCTGAATTCAGTCTTTGGTATTTCACCATCAGATTCCAGTAAAACAAATCCACCACATTCATGAAATCACAAGACTCTGAGACAAATAAGAGTCATTGATTTTTGACCTCTTCTACTGGTAGATGTGAACAAAAACTGGAACTTACACCCACAACTCAGCAGGTGCTCCACATGAAGGCACAAGAACATCCTAAAGACATCACAGATGCAAACAGACTCAAAACTGTTTATTGTGAAACTGTTAAGTGGTTAATTTTTTATAGTTTGGTTCCTGAAAAACCTCAATGATGCAGAGATGACTAAACATTCATTTTCAAAAAACCTAAAAACTCTTTGCTCCACTGGAACGTGTAGTCTTTGTCCAGTAAATGGTGAGATGTTTCCGGAATGGATGTGATTAGAACAGATTAGATTTAAATACATAAATCCAAGCAGATATGAGCTCTAAAATTCAGATTTCTGCTGTTCATCTGGATTTCCTCTGCTCTCATAATGTCTATACTTCACTTTATATGTCTGCTGGAATCTCACACGCATTTCCTTCATTTTATTGCAGAATTATTCCTGTATACCCAGTAGATGCTGAGACATATGCATCATACAATAGACATGTCATTTTAGAGGAAGTATCTCAGAAACAGTCTTTGTCTGGAAGGTAAAAAAAAAAAGGTTTTTCTCTTGAGTCTGTGACTGAATTAACTGAGTGTTTATAATGACCAGGAGCTAAATGGGTTTTAGTTCTCAACAGTTTATCAGAACCAGACAGTTGAAAGAAGGAGGAGGAAAATGAGCAGTGTCAGAACAAAACACAGAGACGACTGATGCAGGACTGCAGACAGACTCTGAGGGTGTCACACACTGGCCTCTTTCAGCTGCATTCAGCATCAGTACTCATCACATCAGCCCACTACATCACCGGCCAGCGAGCGTCCAGGGGTCTCACTGACCTCTGGGATGTGGCCATGTGATGCTGATTGCAGGCAGCAGGACGGGGGACAGTTTAGCTTTGTGTCTGCAAATAAATGTCATGTACTGATGTTGAATAGAACAGTTTCTGAACTGAAGCGCTGGCCGTTGTGGCGTGGACCAGCAGCGATGACTGGGCCTGTGAGGATGAATTGGTGACTCCTCATGTGAATGATGAAATCAGACTGCTGGTGTCTGTTTGAACAAAGCTGAGTCAGAACAAGAGCTGATTTCAGCTTTTATATCTCACCACAAATGCACATTTAACCTCCATCTGTTTCTGCTTCTCATCAGTTATTGCAGACTTTTATACTTTTTCAGAACCATGTTTTCATTAGTTTAGGATTATAAAAACGTGACGTTCATTTTATTACTTTTCCCCATGGTCCTCTACAAGTACTGCTCTACTGCGTTTTAGATGCTTACCTGCTCCAAATAGAGGTAAGATCTTAAGCCCAAGCCTGAGCCCGACCCGACCCTGACCCGAATTTCGGGCCGGGTCGGGCCTAAAATGTCATTCATTACGTTCGGGTCGGGTTGGGTCGGGCTTCTATCTCGTTGACTTTTTTTTTAATAAATATATGTTTATAAAAATGTATACTAAAACGACGTGTGGAATGTGGATACTACACTAAGGAATACTTATTTTAAAATAAATAATTTGGATAAAACAGAGAAGGCGCTGTAAGGTAATTGCTGTTTAACTACTATACAACGGCACGCGAACGCCGCACTCTTAATAATCTTCACCTCCACAAGTCCGCGTCTATTTTGACTTGGTATCCCTGAATATGGAGCAGCAAGAAGTCGAGGATAAACTAAAGACAGGGGAACTTAAAAGGCAAACACACACCGGGAAGAGTGAGGTATGGAAAAGCTTCAACTTGATAATGTAAAATGCTCCAGAAACTTGCGTTGGCTTCGCTGAATGTCGTCAACGTGGCGCTTTGCTTTCATACGAGAGCAAAAAGACCGGCACCTCGACGCTGAGCAGGCGTTTAAACCTTAAATTTTTCCCTGTCAACTCTTAAAAAAATCCATGTAATGTAACCTCTGCAGACACAGAAATATAAAAGATGTAAATGTTTATCCAGTCTTGTTAAACTTAGATTTCGTTACAAAAGGCTTTAATTTGTTAGCATAAATCACCTCCTCCTCCCGAAACCCAACAAATAAAATATGAAATGTCGGGTTTGCTTCGGGCTTGGGCCTGCAAATCAAGTTAATTGGTCGGGCTCGGGCTGGGTCGGGCTTTAATACCCGCGGGCCTGGGTCGGGTCGGGCTGGATTTTTTAGGCCCGATCTTACTTCTAGCTCCAACCCACCGGACTTTAATTAACAGCTCATTAACACACTTGTCCAGACCTGGATGAAAAGCTGATGAGGGTACTCAGGTGTGTAGGAGCAGAGGAACATCTAAAACCTGCGGAGTTGCGGTACTGGAGGAGCATGATAGAAAAATGGTGCATGTGGATTAAATTGTCCATTATGAGCCAACAAACCAAAGACCTCAGGAGCAACTCTTTTTTTCATGATTCTAACCAGTCAGCCCCTGTTTTCGCTCTTAGCTCTCTGGTTCTGAGCTCTGGGCAGTAACCAGAAGGTGAATCTAAGCTGAAGAGGAGCTAACCCAAATGGATGGGATGGAGAGCTCCAATTCCTGGTGCCAACAGATTGGAGATCTGGCCAGACAGGATGTGGGTTTCCATTATCGGTGGTCCGGGGTAATTTTACAGGACCTCAAATGTTGGTAAACATCTCCGTTATTGCCCTCAGCAAAATGTTTTGGGATTTTTCATAGACATACATGCAGGTTTTAAGTAAATTTCAGGACATTTAAAGGACGTAAACAGTTACCTAATAAAACCATTTGTCAACTAAAAGCCCATTTAAAAAGGAACGTCTTTTATAAACATTGACAGTCTAAACAACCAAATCGACAGAGGTAGAGTATTTCATAACCTTGTTACTGCAAAAGAGCCATGACCCTGCGTCTTGAAAGATGAAATATATATGTTTGTGTTTTAGCTGCTGCCTTCTGGCCAGGATGCGCTTGTGAAAGAGATTTTAAAACTTAGTGTGCTCTTCCTGGTTAAATAAAGTATTGATTGATTTAATTTTTAGTCACCATCTCAGCTCCTTCCTCATGGATCTCGTGCAAGTGCTGGTTTGTATTTCAGACCAACTTGGCAGCTGTCTTTATGCTGCTTTAGAACTGTGGAAGAGTGGTGGTCACTAGTGAAGGTCAGTGGATCCGTCTGTCGCTGGTGAAGGTCAGTGGTTCAGTCTGTTGCTAGTGACGGTCAGTGGATCCGTCTCACTGCTGAAGGTCAGTGGATCCTCCTGTCGCTTGCGACGGTCAGGGTATCCTCCTGTTGCTAGCGACGGTCAGGGGATCCTCCTGTTGCTAGCGACGGTCAGGGGATTGCGGTCAGTGTATCCATCTCATTGCTGAAGGTCAGTGCATCCGTGTGTCACTAGAGACGGTCTTTGGATCCGTCTGTCACTAGTGATGGTCTTTGGATCCATCTTATTGCTGAAGGTCAGTGCATCCGTCTGTCAGAACACCATTGTTATTGTCTGTGTTTCTATGTGCTGCTATGTTTGAACAGTAAATCTTTAGTGTTACTGGATGAACCTGGTTGACTCAGCAAAACCACTGTTCATGTGTTGGAAACAATTCAGCAGTAGCTTTTCCTGAAATTTCCAGCAGAACATTAACATGTTTGTATTGCTCCTCGGTTTTTCTTGTACAGATGACTCCATGCCCGTTAAGACAACCTGCTACATCCTCATCACAGTTGGAGCTTTCTCCTTGCTTATGGGCTTTGTCGGCTGTGTGGGGGCCATTTACGAGAGCTGCTGTCTGCTGGGTCTGGTGAGTCCTGAACCATGATGATTTTCTTTTCAGATTAGTGCTTTACGTGGTAGTCGTTATAAAATCTTTAGTTAACCTTCAGTTTATTTTGCTTCTTACTCATGTCAGCGTCTTCAGTTCAGATCAACACTGAAATAGCTGTGGAGCTACAGGACTTTTGCAGCTGACTATCCCAATTAAGATATTTCTGTGGTGATGTCAAAACTGAGCACTGTGTTTAGGCAACATCGGGTCAGTACAAATTGCAGACTGCTTTAGTGAGATTCATGGAATAATGAGTG
>CM026197.1:0-42500 GCA_014839995.1 Xenentodon cancila | reverse complement strand
TTGATCAATACCTGCAGGTCCTCTACTGACTACTAGGATTGGATCCAGACTTGCAGGTCCTCTACTGAATACTAGGATTGGATCCAGACTTGCAGGTCCTCTACTGAATACTAGCCTCTGGATCCAGATGTGCGGTTCTTCTGTGAGCCACTAGGATTTGGATCTAGACCTGTAATTCCTCTGTAGACCACTGAGGTCTGGATTTAGATTAGATTTATCACTACACCCAGATTTCTGACCTGGTTGGTGGTTTTTAGGTGTATAGATTGAAGCTCTGTGGTGACCTGTGATCGTTTCTCTTTGGCTCCAAAGACAATTACCTCAGTTTTGTTTTTTTGTTTGAAGGGAAAGAAACAGAGGAGGTGAGGGGCACCACTCAGTGGATCATGTTGGTGTCCCCCTGCAGCAGGTCTACAGCAGCAGATCTAGGATGAAGCTGTGTTGAAGACCAGCTGCTCTAGTCTGGTCCTGCAGCTGCAGCTGTGACTACTGGTCCTGACACACTAAAGTTTACACCAACTAGATGTTTCACTAAACAGAAACGTTTCCCAGGAGCCAACTGTTGAGACGTTGTCTCTCCCTTTTGATTCCTGTCAGCATTCGCGCTGCTGCATTTTGGATCAGCTGGGGGCTATTCAGAGAATTACTTGGACATCCCTCCCGCATATGCAGTTTAAATGACTAATCCTGATCCAAATAACACCAAGGTTTCACACAGTTGTACTGGAGGCCATCACAAGACCATCTAATCCCTTCCTAAGGTGTTTGGACCACAAACAACAACTTCTGTTTTATCAGAATTTAGGAGAAAACATTAGTGGACATCCAGTCCTTGATGTCCTTAAGACACCTGAAGTTTGTCTGATGGTTCTGTTTCATCTTCATAGACAGATACAGCTGCGTATCATCAGCATTATAATGAAAATTAATGCCGTGGTTCCGGATAAAACTTCCCAAGGGCTGCATGTATGAGCTGAACAGGATTGCCCCTAGAACTGAACCCTGCAGGACACCATAGCAGACCCTCGTCTGTACTGAAGAAACCTCATGAACATGAACAAACTGGAATCTATTAGACAGATATGATTTAAACCAACCTAGAGCTGTCCCTTTAATCCCAACAACATACTCTAGTATCTGCAGTAAAATGCTGTGATCTATGGTATCAAAAGCAGCGCTGAGGTCCAGCAGAACCAGTATGGACACTAATCCATTATCTGAGGCCATAAGAAGGTCATTCATGACTCAAATCATTGCTGTTTCTGTGCTATGATGTGTTCTGAACCCTGCCTGAAAAACATCAAATGGATCCAGATGTGTAATTTCTTAGCTGACCACTGAGGTCTGGATCCAAACGTGCAAATTCTCAGCTTACCACATGGATCTGAATTCAGGATTGATGAGCTGTAAATGGTAAAAGTCCTGCTCATGTTTGCTTTGTGTTTCAGCTGCTGGGGATGATTCTGTCCATTTGTCTGTGCAAGAACGTCCACATGGAGGCCTACACCAAAGTACCCAAATACTGAGCTGGAGGATTTTACTAAAGTACTGTACTGTGAGGAAACCAGGAAGGAAGCAGCTCACGAGTGTTTGGTGACAATATAACCAAATGTAAAATATGAAAGGTTTTCTTTGTTTCATAGGATTTTTCTCAGCTATGTTTCCTTTAAGCACTTTAGAAAGGTTTTAGTTAAGATATTTGGAGCAGTTCTAGAAGATAAGTTTGGATAAAGAAGCCTGATGGCGGAGGAGCTGCATCAGGACTTCTGTTTTCTTTTAAAATCTGAAGTTAAGCTTTTCTTTGTGTCTGTAGAGATGTGAAGAAAGTTCTAGATGATTCAGCATGACAGCTGGGAAGTTTAGTGATGTTTCTGCTTTTCCTTTTTCTGCACCAGTGGTTGTCGGATGGTTTTATTACTTTGTATATAATTTCAGCACTTTTTTTCATAAATTTGATTTCAATATTTTTTTTTTGTCAGTGTTTACTCTCATATCTGAATACCTGCCTCTTCTTTGACTCTTTGGATTTTATTCAGGAAATAATACAGAATACTAAAGTACTGAAGATGCTTGTTTTGTAGAAAGGTCTTCCCAGGTGACAACTATCTTTTGACAAACATGAGACTTTGTTTTGGCTTCCAGCTTAACTTGTGTGTGTGAGGACATAATGGTTTCTTCTTCAATGGTTTGAGTTCTATTTAAATATAAAACTGACAAGTTATTTTACAGCCAGAGGCATTTTTTTGGAGCGACACGTCTTGAGGAAACGGTATAATAATTTGATTTGAGCAGAGATGTTTTTGGCATTTTGTTTTTCTTTTCATGTCCTGAAACTTTTTATTAACCTCATACTGTTTCTAAAAAATATATATTTAGATTTCCATGAACTTAAGCTGTTGTAGCTCAAGAGTTGTTGTACTTAAATTCTTTTTTCTGCTTTGTTTTCTTAATAAACACATTAAAGTGATTTGAAGTAATCTGGTATTGTTACTTAACAAAAAAAGAAAAACTTCAGCTACAGAAGTTCCTCAACAAACCACTAAGATCTGGATACAGAACTGCTTCTCCACAGACCACTAGGTCGAGAGCTGCAGGGATGCACAGCTCAACAGAATTGTGGCTCTTTGTCAACCTGGCTACAGTGCTGAACAGAAAATGTGGGTTATTTTTATTATCCTCAATCAATGATGAATAATAGCTGTTCTAGCTTCGCAAAGGGCTATTTTATATACCAATAGAGCAACTTTCCATGCACAATAAAAATCTACAGACCTACAAGAGTACCACTTTCTTTCCATTTTATGCACTTTTTTTTGAGCATACTAAAATGTGAATTATACCGGAGAGTTTCAATTCAATTTCAATTTTCAATTTTATTTATATAGCATCTATTACAACACAAGTTGTCTCTAGGCGCTTTCCAGAGACCAAGAACATGACCCCCGAGCAATTATTACATAAACAGCGGCAGGTAAAAACTCCCCTAGTGGAAAAAAAACCTTAAGCCAAACAGAGTTAAGCTCCTATGGTTAGAGACCCTCTTTCTCAAAGGAGGAACTGCATCTAAAGCTGAGTGCAACACATCTGCAGTGCTACCGACAAGAAAATCAACATCTGCAGAGGTAGAACCGAGGTCACAGCCCTCAACTGCTTCACTATGTTCCACTGTAGGAAGATGAAGAGCAATGGCCTCCCTAAATTTAGTAATAGCTTTATCGGATAGACATCTGCAAAAGTAATTCCTCCTATTATGCTCCTCCGCCTTGACCTGTGATTCGGGGAATATGATCATTAAAGTAACCGGACGGCGTCGATTCATTTAAACTAACATACTCTTTCTCTTGTAGCCACGTTTCTGTTAAACAGAAAATGTCACTGCGGGTCTCAGTAATTAGATCGTTTACTAATAGAGACTTGGAGCTTAAAGATCGTTATAGTCCACATATAATATATATATATAAACTCGTTCCTCACCCTCCGTGGGTGGTGTCCCTTCTTTTTTTTTTTTTTTTTTTCCCTCGTTTGCACATATATTTATGGTTGATACCATGTTGGTATAACCGGAGTTGTATATATGCATTTTAATCTGGTAACCAAGGGTGTTTTGTGTGTGTGGGTGAGTGTGTGCAAGTGTGCTACCTTCACCAGCCCTCATAACAGTCAAACTATATTTTTATTGATCCCTGGAGAAATCAAACAAGATAAGAGTAAAGGAAGAGTCGGAAAGAGGGGTGTAAATATTCTGCAGAGGAGGGCTAGAGTCACCGGGTGTGGAGAGTGGAGAGAAAGAGAGCAGGAGAGAGAGACGAGACAGTGGTGGTGCAGTTTGGTGTCTGTGTTGTAGTATTTGTCAAAAAGTTTATAATGTGTTGTTTAAAGGGTAAAAGGTGGACACAAGACAATCAAGTGTTATAAGCAAAAAAGAAAACAGAGAAAAAGGGGAGGAGCTTTCTATTTACAATCACATGTCTGATCGTTTGAGCGTTTGGGGGGGTGTTGGAGGCAGTAATGAAGAGTCATATATAATACATACATACATACATACACATACATATGTGGACATGTATGCAGTTATCTAGTACATATCCTTATACATTGTAAACAGAGAAACTCAATTTGTACATCAATGCACAATGCACACACACACACACACACACACACACACACACACACGCACACACACACAACAAAGATCAGTGTGTTGACCTCTAAGCATTATGTATGTAAGATACCTGTGCACCAGTAGGTAGTTTTTCATACATATAAATATACTCTGATACAATCATGTGCACCTGTGCTTTTTAGTTTCATGTGCATATACATGTATCCTGTATCTGTCCATATATATATATATATATATATATACCCATACATCAATAAATACACATATAGAAATGCATCTACATATACACATTAACATATACACACCTAGTGCATACATATATATATCTATATACATGCATACATACAAACACACATACATACCCACATATGCACATCTGCACATGTGTACACACACACACACACACACACTCACACACATCCACATGTGTACTCCCATGCACACACACACACACACACCTCCACATGTGTTCGCACACACGCACACACACGTCCACATGTGTACGTACACACACATGCACACACACACGCACACACGTGTACACACACACACACGCACACACGTGTGCACAGACACACACACCCACACACACACGTGTATACTCACACACACACACACACACACACACACACACACGTGTACATGCACACGCACACCCACACGCACACACACACACACGTGTACACGCACCCCCACATACACACACACTCGTGTACACGCTCACACACACACACACACACACACACACACACACACACACACACACACACGTGTACACGTGTACACGCACACCAACAACATAGAAACCCACATATATATATATATGGAAATACCTACATACTCATACTTATTTGTGCACATAAATACATACATATACAAAAATATGATAATCACAATAATAACAATGACAACAACAAATCATTTACATATCTCCTTCCTTTGAATAGTTATTTTTAACTTTACTATAGTAGTTATTCTTACAAAACCCTTGTTGGTTCCCATCGTCACCGGTCATCGCCCCCATGCTCTCCCGCCCCTAGGCCAACCCATGCCCCGCCCGGAAGCGGCCGCAGCCGACCCAACCAGCAGAGCAGGGCAGAGGAGAAGGCGGCCACCGGCCCCACCTCCCCTTCCATGTCAAACCACCTCCGCAAGGAGCCTGACAAGCCCAGGAAGACATGGGTGCGGAGCGCCCCCGGATCCCCAGGCAACCCAACGTGGCGCGTCCCCGCCAAGCAAGAACGGTGCCATCATGGTCCGCCAGCGTCGGCGCACCGCCACATGTCCGGGCCGCCACAGCGGTGACACCAGACTCCCAAGGCCGAACAGCACTGGGCCGGCAGGGGGGGGGGGCGGCGAGAGGAAACACGAGTGCTCCGATCACCACGGGCACTACTGTCACCTTCACCTTCCAGGCTTTCTCCAGCTCCTCTCTAAGCCCTTGGTATTTCTCAAGCTTCTCGTGTTCCTTTCGCCTGATGTTACCATCACTTGGTATTGCCACATCCACCACCACGGCTTTCCTCTGCCCTTTGTCTACCACCACGATGTCTGGTTGGTTTGCCATCACCATCCTGTCTGTCTGTATCTGGAAGTCCCACAGGAGCTTTGCTCTGTCATTTTCCACCACCTTGGGAGGTGTTTCCCATTTTGACCTTGGGGTTTCCAGCCCATACTCCACACAGATGTTTCTGTAGAGTATGCCCGCTACTTGGTTATGGTGCTTCTTTGCACAACCTACACCTTGGGTCTTGTCTGGTGTGGTTTATCTGGGCCTCTATTGCTCTGGAGTTCAGAGCCTGCTCCTGTGCAGCCAGGATGAGTGCCTCTGTGCTGTCCTGTAGGCCAGCTCTCTCTAGCCATTGGTAGGACTTCTTGAGATCAGCCACTTCAGTTATGGTTCGATGGTACATCCCGTGTAGGGGCTTGTCCTCCCATGATGCTTCCTCCTCCAGCACCTCTTCACCTTGCCATTGTCTGAGGCATTCACTGACTACGTCATCCATTTGGGCCTTGTCCTTGATGTACTCATGGAGCTTGGCAGTTTCGTCCCGGATAGTGGCTTTCACACTCACTAGTCCTCGGCCTCCTTCCTTACGGCTTGCGTACAGTCTCAGTGTGCTGGATTTGGGGTGGAACCCACCATGCATGGTGAGGAGCTTCCTTGTCTTAACATCTGTGGTCTGTATCTCTTCCTTTGGCCACCTTATTATTCCTGCAGGGTATCTGATCACTGGCAGGGTGTAGCTGTTTCTTGCCATTGAGCTGGCTTCTTAGGACCTGCCTTACTCGCTGGAGGTATTTGGCTGTTGCCATTTTCCTTGTAGCCCCTTCGAGATTACCATTTGCCTGTGGTATTCCAAGGTACTTGTAACTGTCCTCAATGTTTGCTATTGTTCCTTCTGGGACTGAGACCCCTTCTGTGTGGAATATATATACACATATATATATATATATATATATATATATATAAACTCGTACCTCACCCTCCGTGGGTGGTGTCCCTTCTAAACTCGGGTCCTCTACCAGAGGCCAGGGAGCTTGAGGGTTCTGCGCAGTATCTTTGCTGTTCCTAACACTGCACTTTTCTGGACTGAGATGTCTGAGGTTGTTCCGGGGATCTGCTGCAGCCACTCTTCCAGTTTGGGGGTTACTGCCCCGAGTGCTCTGATCACCACGGGCACTACTGTCACCTTCACCTTCCAGGCCTTCTCCAGCTCCTCTCTAAGCCCGTGGTATTTCTCAAGCTTCTCGTGTTCCTTACCTAACCCTAACCCTAACCCTGGATTAACATCAGTGGTGATGTGATCTGTGTCCGTCTCCATGGACTCTGTGACTGATGTCAGGTACATGGAGGTGGTTAAGAAGTGCGTCGTTTTTAACTCACATCGTAGGATAATAAAGGAAATATCTTCATTGCCATCTTTAACTGTGAAATCCGAAAATCTAGAGAGGTTTCTGTCTGCCTGTTTGACAAATATGATAACCCAAAAAGAACAGTTGGAAGGTTGCTTATGGAAACATACAATTTCAGGCTATAACGACAACATCGACCAGAAGAGTCAGAGACACTCTCTGACGTGCTTTGCCGCAACACTGCAGTATGAATCCAGGGTCTTAACTGGCAAGCACCAGTTAAGTGAGCCTTCCCCCATAGGTCAGAAAATCCGATTTCAAATCCATCGTTCAGAAAAATAAAATTAAATAAAACAAACATGTGTGCTAGGTCACTCCACTTTGCTCTAAAGCGGGACATTAGCACCAGTGGTGGTGATGGCGAGCTGTGGACAGACGGCGTGACTCATGGATGTTGCTCTGACAGCTTCCCACGCTTCATACATGTGCAGATGGAGTGAGTTTCACAGCAATCACACTTACAAAGTATGAAGATGCATCCAAGTTCTCATAATGAACCTCTCATAAACAAGTTCATTCATGCAGCGACAGAACAAATCAGCTATGAATGCAGGAACACGGCTTCAACCTTACCAATCATCCTGGGAGTCAACTTTAAATCGTGAGCTTTCAAAAACAATTTTCTGTAAATGTTGTCAGATGGTGTCCAGCTTAGATTTGTTCCTTTGTCCTTTGCACACTGAGATTCCTCCAGATCCCTGAAATATTTAATGATTCTGCTCTGTAGAAGGACAGGTATCCAAATCCATTCTGATCTTTTTTTGTGGAATGTTGTTTTCAACATTTACCCTACCTTTCAGGTGAACACCTGGTGAAGCTCTGTAACTCTGCCCTCTCATCAGCCTGGAGTCTGTAGTCCCTCTTATCTGGTCTGTTTCCTTTAACCACCCTGGTTTGGACCTGGACTTTCACCACAGGAAGGCAACTGGCCACCCGCTTGAGAGAAGAAATAAATCAGGCCTCACAGTCCATCATGAGACATATGATGATCATGCCAGGAGCTACAAAGAAGCTCTTTGGAAGGCAAAAACCCTTGAAAACTCTACTTAATAACCAACAGCATCACCCCAGAATAATCTTCTTAAGTATTAACTGCCCTCTGTGACCTCCTGACAGCCCCAATCCTCTGGTGTTCCATCAGAAGCTTCTGCTTCCTGGCACGGATTGATTATGTTCTGTCAGGTTTTTATTCACAGCTCAGACCTTAACTCAGCACTAAGTAGCTAACAAAGAGTATGTTGGTTTAAATGAATCGATGCCGTCCGGTTACTTTAATTATCATATTCCCCGAAGCACAGGCAGATGTTGATTTCCTTGTCGGTAGCACTGCAGATTTGTTGCACTCAGCTTTAGATACAGTTGCTCCTTTGAGAAAGAGGGTTTCTAACCATTGGAGCTTAACTCTCTGGTATAACTTGCATATTTTATTTTCCATCTTGGCATTGTGTTAACACACACTTGAATGCTCCAGACCAACAAGCTACCAAAACATCTGCTTTAAAAGAGGTCTCTACAGCTTCTGATGATCAGTCTATCAATGTTGATAATCAACAGCAACGTATCATCTTTGATCATATGGAGTATTTAGTGTTGTCCATGTAACTTTTTTTTATCCTCTTGGTTCATGGATTAATATCCATACTGGTTCTGCTGGACCTCAGTGCTGCTTTTTATACTATAGATCACAGCATTTTACTGCAGAGACTAGAGTATGTTGTTGGGATTAAAGGGACAGTTCTAGGTTGGTTTAAATCATATCTGTCTGATAAATTCCAGTTTGTTCATGTTCATGAGGTTTCTTCAGTACAGACAAGTTTCTGCTACGGTGTCCTGCAGGGTTCAGTGCTAGGACCAATTTTGTTCAGCTTCAGGAAGTATTATCCATCCTTTTTTTTAAATGTATTTGGTACTAGTGGTCCTATTTAAAAGTAGGTGGACAGGACATGGGTATACAAAGAGAGTGGGGAAGACACAGGAATAAGTGGCGGGGGGGGGGGGGGGGTTAAACATGCACTGCCTGCAAAAAGGAAATAGCCTCTGCAAATGGCACCTGCTCAACCCGCCCAGGAGTATTATCCAGAATCATGGCATCAATGTTCACTGTTATGCTGATGATATGCAGCTCTGTTTGTCCATGAAGCCAGAAATAGATCTGCTACATCCGAGACATTAAGGACTGGATGTCCACTAACCTTTTACTCCTAAATTTCAATAAAACAGAGGTTATTGCTTTTGGTCCCAAACACCTAAACACCCAACACTTGCAAAGATTAGGAACATCCTCCCCCAGAATGATGCTGAAAAAGTAATTCACGCGTTCGTATCTTCTGGTGTAAATTACAGTAATGTATTATTAGCAGGATGTTCAAGTAATTCTCTGAATATCTTCCAGCTGATCCAAAATGCAGCACTGCGAATGCTGTGTTCCCTTCCCTCCATTGGCTCCCCGGAAAACTCAGAATCCAATTCAACATTTTATTACTAGAGTCCTAAACGTCTAAACTTCTGGTTATTTACAAGATAGCTGCAGCTACCGGACAAGACTAGAGTTTTTACCTGCTGTTGTTTATGTAATAATTGCTCGGGGGTCATGTTCTGGGTCTCTGGAAAGATCCTGGAGACAACTTGTGTTGTAATAGACATTATATAAATAAATTTTAATTGAATTGGTCATTTAAATTATGCTGCAGCCTCATCAGTGTGTCATCAGCTGAATCAGAGATTACTCACTCAACAGTTTTGCTGCTCTAAATGCTTTGTCTCTCTTAGTTTTTGAGGTGTATTAGGACAAAATGGTTTAAAACCACATTTTAGAAAAGAACAAAAGGATGAGTCATAAAATGCGCAGAAATATGAATCACTCTTTTTCTCTAGCCTTTCCCACAAAAAAACATCAACATCCACCAGGACCTCATCGTGCTGGCATGTGGTGGTTGCTATGGAAATAGTTATATATGAAGCAGTCAGAGTATGAACCCATCTGTGATTTAGAAGTTTAGATCCACTGAGAGCTGGGACTGGAGAGGCATTGGGTTTAAATGCCTGTAGACCATTTTGAACCTTTGGAGTGGGTCACATCACAACCTCCTGAGTGGGTCTGACTTGATTATTTTTAGAGGGAGTATGCTGGACCCAAATCAGTTCTCTAAAACAGTTTCTGTTTCTTCTGAGTTTGACATCAACATAAACACAAATCTTCAACAACTACTGCAACCACAGACAAATCGCCAGACAAAAGGAAAATCTTAACTAACATTTTAGACAGATGAACCTGAGCTGCCACAAGTATCCTGCTTTGTTAGGCATGTCAGTCATGCATGTCCTTGAAAAACTTTACAATGCACATGTGAGCTATAATATTCACCTGAACACTAGAGGTAGGTGGGTGCAGCAGCTGACCACTGGAATGTAGTGTTGGAACAGGTTTCCATGGTAACCCTTGCCCATGCGGTTCTATCAGCTGCTGTTGAATGATGGTTCTTGATGCATTGCCATCTGAGGGATCAGAGAGATCACAGCTGTATAGCTTAGATTTGCTCCCTTGTCCTTTACACAATAAGATTCCTTCAGATTCCTGGAATATTTAATTATATACTGCTGTGTAGAAGGACAAATATGCAAATCCTTTCAATTTTTTTTGAGGAATGTTGTCAACATTTCAATGATTTTGTCATACATTTGTTAGCTAAGTGGAGATATTCTTTCCATCTTTGCTCCTCAGAGACTCAGCCTTTTATTGATTCTGACCAATTCATTGTTTTACTAATTTTCTGACATTACCTGTTGAAATTACTTTTCTTCTTTTAGCTTTTTGCTAGCTCTAAATTTCCCTCAAAATAGCCTCAAAACTGAAAACAATCATCCATCCTCTATACCTGCTCCTTTATATGCAGGGTCTTGGGGGTCTGCTGGAGCCTATCAGAACTCATTATAGGTGAAAGGCAGGGGTACATGCTGGACAGGTCCCCAGTCTATCACAGGTCCACATACAAAGACAAACAACCATACACGCTCACACTCAAACCTACGGGCAATTTAGTACTATCACTGTCAGGTTTAAAAGACCTAACATTTATTAAACACACAATAAGGAAGAAAGACAAAGTCAGTAAGGTTTTCATACATCATCACGGAGGACGGACAGAGAACTCAGCCACATCTCCGCTGCTCTCGTCTCTGTCCACCCCCCCACTGATGGCCTCTTGAGGCTTTTATTGAAAATAAGGAGGTCACAGATGACATGAAGATAAGCAACTTGTACAAGATATATTCTGACGTGTACAATTATCTTATAAGATGAGCAGTATACAGAGCGTAAAATAACAATGAGATGAACAAGGAGTGTGTTAAAGTTTAACCCTATCATTTCCCCCCGTTTTAATGCATCTTTGTTTATTTCACGTCGTCCAAGACCACTTCAGGTGATCTTCAGTCATGGAGTCATTTTACATGAGTACAAAGATATTTACACTCAGAGGGGTTTCTATAAGGCAAAAATAGAAGAGATATTATTATCATCATCATCAACAGAATGATTTGCATCATCATTATCAGAGTCAAGACCCAAAATCAGATACATTTGTGCCACACGGTCTTCCACGGGTGAGATGGCTGTGGTGATCAATCGGGTCAGCAGTGCACGCAGACATCGGAACGCAACAACCACACAATGTCAGAAATGTTGAAAATACAGCGATGGATACTAGTACAGAAGATACTAATGTTCGGTACTCGCCAAATGCATCCAGCCAGGAGTCCCGCATGGAGGTGTCAACACCGGAGTGCTCCTTCAGCACTTTTACCATTCAGGGTCCGCAGCCCTTGTATGGCCTTGGTAAGACCACCATCTGCAGCGGCGTTATCAGAAGTGCAACACTGTTTTCCAAAAATGGCGCACACACACACACACACACACACACACACACACACACACACACACACACACACACACACACACACACACACACACACACACACACACACACACACACACACACACCTCCCTTCTCCAGGACAATCCTGTTCTGGAAAGTCATAAGAGACGTGGCAGACAGCTGTCCAAATACAGCCTCGAACCCGTTCTGTGTCCAGCTTCCTAATTTCTGAACATTGTAGTGGATGTTGTTCATTTTTGTTTAATGTGCACCAAACAGAGGACTCAAATCCTGCTGCTATCTGGTCTTACAAATTTATACTCATCTGACACCTCGTGGAAATCTGATGACATCAATGTATGTGGGATCATTGTCAGAGGTCCAAGTGGAGCTGCTGGATCTCTTGCTTCTCCTTAGGCTTCTTGATGTTACGGCAGACAGTCGTGAGTTCTTCAGCTGAGATATAAGGATTCACAGAAACAGGAAGCAACAGGGTGACTACAACAACAAAAACTCAGGATGAGGAATAAAGTCACCATCCAGCATCCTGCAGCATTTCTTACCCATTTGGTGTCATTTCGATTGAATTATTATCTCCTCTACTTGGTCAGGTGTCTTAAAATGCTTCACTGACTTTCGGGTCTATTCAGACTCTAAATGTCTGAATCCACCTATTATCAGACTTTGGCTCACCTTTCCTATCGGAGTTTTCAATCGAATTGACCTTTGACCCCTTCCCTCCTGTTGAGACATGATCATCATCATGGCTCACACAGAAGCCCATTTGTACAGATCTTTTTTTTTTTCTTCTTCCATCCAGAAATCTGAAACCAAACCAAGATCTTCTGTCTTTATGAATGGGGACAGAGAAAAAGGTGTTCCTGATGTCCACCACTGTGAAGACAGATGAAGCGTTGAAACGTTGTTTTGTTCTGTCACCGAGTTCCTTCACTCTCCGTTGCAGCTTCATTGTATCTGGATCCAAAACATCACCGTCATACTGGGGTTCCCAGTCACCTCCTACATGACGCCAGTCACTGCCCAGAGCAGTCATCCAAACCCACTGGACCTCTCCGTCATCAAGGTGGCAGGACCGTCCGAGGTCCTCCACGTCACAGACAGATCCCTCCACATCCTCGCCATGGGAGGACAGGCCTTCTTCAGCCTTTTTAACATCATCAGTGTTCAATGAGTGTTCAACTTCAATGAGAGGAACAGTGTCAGCGGCTGGCAAAGAAGTAGGTGTGTTTTTCAGGGTTAGTTCAAGGTTAGGAGTAGGTAACAGTGGATAGATCGGGATACTGTCAGAAAGAATACTGTTATCGTCGTCCTTTTTTCATCTTTTTGTCTTCTCTGTACAGGCCCTGTCTCATCTGTTTTGTAAAACATGACCTTGGGTTTTTTCTGTCTACAGCCCCCCCTCCCTTCTCCGTATTCACGCCTCGTCGCCTCGTTCAACCATATTTGGCTCTCCTATAATCCGTGCTTTCGCATCTTCTTGGTGTTCTGTTTCGTGTCAATTGTTATCTTATCCTGCATTTCAACTATTTTCTGTGAGTTTAGAGTTCCCTTAAAACCATATTTACTGATTCAGTTCAATTCAATTCAATTCAATTTTATTTATATAGCGTCTATTACAACACAAGTTGTCTCTAGGCGCTTTCCAGAGACCCAGAACATGACCCCCGAGCAATTATTACATAAACAGCAGCAGGTAAAAACTCCCCTAGTGGAAGAAAAACCTTAAGCCAAACAGTGGCAAGGAAAAACTCCCCTTTAAGAGGGAAGAAACCTTGAGCAGGACCTGGCTCATGAGGGGGGACCCTCCTGCCGAAGGCCAGCCGGGTAGAGCAAGAAATAAGAAAGAATAGAGACATAGAGACACCGTCAAAGGTACAAGATAGGATACAATAGTAACTATCATTGGTAGTCCAATTAGACTTTTGTGTATATGGGTGATATATGGATAGACGGTGATCCAAGGGGATGAGGACTGCAGGTCGGGATGTCAGCAAGTATCCAACAGACATCCATACAGACAGGTGGAGGCAGACACTGGGATGGTCAGAGGTGGAACTGCAGGTCAGCAAGCAGCTCCTGAGGCTCTGGTCCACAGGACATGCAAAGAAGAGGAAAAGAAGGGCCAGACAAGCACAAAAAACTACAAGAACAATGGACCACAATTAAGTTTATGGGATACTGTTAATAAATGAGGGTTGAGGTGAAGCGGAGACAGAGAAGGCAAAGAGAAACAGAGAAGGTGAAAGGCACCACTCAGTGGATCATGTTGGTGCCCCCCTGCAGCAGAGGCCTATAGCAGCATATCTACACCGAAGCTGTTTAAGATGAGCTGCTCTAATCTGGTCCTGCAGCTGCAGCTTTGACTACTGGCCCTGACACATTAAGGTACTAAATGTACACTAACTATATGCTTTATTAAACAGAAATGTTTTAAGTTTAGTTTTAAAGGTGGAGGTGGTATCAGCCTCCTTAACCCAAACTGGAAGTTGGTTCCAGAGTGATGGTGCCTGATAACAGAAGACCCGTCCTCCAAATCTACATTTCGATACTCTAGGAACTTTAAGTAAACCTGCACCCTGAGAACGGAGAGCTCTATTAGGAACGTACGGTACTATCAGGTCTTGCAAATATCGCGGCGCTAGGCCATTTTGGACTTTATATGCCAGTAATAAAATTTTGAATTGGATTCTAAATTTTACGGGGAGCCAATGGAGGGAAGCTAAAACTGGAGAGACGTGGTCATAGATGATCCACCACTGATAAGCCTGAAGGGGAGGGGGGTGGTGGCATCCTTAACCAGCTGATGGACATGATTGGAATTTTGACTGACCATCATCCCTTCGGAAGTTGAACATAGTTCAATGCCCAAGGTGAGCATGAGGTCACGCCCAAGCAGGTTAAAGGGGCATCATTCAGAGATTAAAAATGAATCTTTGAATGGTGTCTGGGAGTCAGCTGTGCATGTCAGAGGGACAGAAAAATTTTCTTTGGTTTCTGATCCACTGGCATTCACAGAGTAAAGATATCTACCGCTTAATTTTGTACCTGGCAATTCAGATGAACGGATTACAGAGTAAGTAACAATAAATTCAACAGATTAATTAAACAGATTTTCCAGCAACAGTCACAGTCATGTGGGGGGGCTGCAGAATCTTTCTTCATCAGGGTGATGTATGAGCGTGTGTGTGTTCTTATCTGTCAAGGGCTGTGGTTGACCTCCAGGTGATTTGTCATCCAGAACTCCAACCTCCACCCAGCCTCAGTTGGGTTGATGACGATGAAAGGGAGGGCTCTGGTTGTAGTGGCCACGCCCACAGCCTCGGAAATGCTCTCTGCCTCCCCTGCATCCATTTCCGTGTCCTCTGTGCAGACGGGCCTTCACTGGACAGTCACGTGCCCAATGTCCATTCACTCCACAGTAGAAACAAGCATCCCTGCTAGGGGAGGGGTCAAAAAAGGGAGGCGCTGGCCGTTATGATGGCTGAGTTGCCATGTGCTGGAGGAGGTGAAGTTGAGCGCGTGTTGTGTTTCACCCTGACTCCTTCTCCGCCATGCGGCTTTGTTCATGTTTAGCGTATCTCACAACTTCAGCCAAACGAACAGTACCGTCCTCACAGGCTACACAAGAGTCTTTAGTTCGGTCGGCCAGGGGTTTCTGCAGGTTGGCAAGAAAATGTTACTTCAAAAGATTTTCATATGAAGTCATCAACTGACCTGGGTAATCAGCTGGTCTCTGCATGCCACTGAAGTCATCATAAATGAAGTGCAGTGTAGTAGGGAGCTCTTCTGTTTGCAGGCGCTTACGTGAGACTGATCGCAGCGGACAGCTGCCACCAGTCCTTGAGCCCACTCTCTGTAGCTGCAGTTTTCAGGCAGCTCATCCTGCTGAGTTTCTCTCCAACCAGGACTGACAGGTTGTTTCTCTTCAAAAAGGCGTCTAATGACAGAAAATTGTGTAGGTGAGAAGATTTGCATCGTTACCCTGCTATCTCGTGAGAAGTGAGGGTGTTTTTATTGATGAAGGTCTGCAGTTCTCTTCCTGTTTTATGGCATCTTCGAGCTTCACCGGGCCTTGGATTGTAGTAAGGGGGGCGAGAGGGACATGGTCAGCGGCTGCTGCACCAAGATCTTGTTCCAGGGGGGTGGTGGAGGTATGGAGTCCAGAGACGCATCAACTGGAGTCCCCTGAACCCTGGAGAGAAGGATAGAGGGGAACTAAGGGAGAAGATTTATTAGGAGCAGTCGTAGTCTCTGTTGGTGATTTTTCATCTAATTTTTTCCTGATATTAATCACTTTCAATGCAGTCATAGCTTCACACACCTGTTGCCTTTCTCTCCTTTTTTTTTATACTCCGCTTCCCATTTGGTCAAACATTCTCATTTTTCCCATACTTTTTTCATACATTGAACATCACTTACTTTTACCTTCTTTTTTACATGCTTTATCTTTCTTCAATCAACCGACCTCTTACTTGTTGAAGTTGGTTCTTGCTCAGAGAACCACCTTCAAGAAAACCATAATATTTACACCAATAATTCACAAAGTCACAACATTCTGTACAATATTTTTCTTTCATAGGTTTCATTAAAAGGAGAATATACACCGGTATTCACTTTTCGCATTTACATTTTCGATTGTGTGCACAATTATCACTGGTCTTCCACAAATAAACTCACGGTTTTTTAATCTGGTCTTACTTAACAAAAAAATTTTCAAATTTACAGATTTTTCTTCCTGTTCTTGTCTTAGTCAGACTCACAGGTCTACTATATTCTGGTCTTGCGTACACTCACAGATTCAGTCTGGTCTTGTATACGCTCACAGATTTACTTTTCCTGTTCTTGCCTTGGCTCACAGGACTATTTAACTACCTGGTCTTGTCTCAGCTCTCAGGACTTTCACCTGTTCTCGCGTCAACTCACAGGACTTGTTTATTTGAGGTCACAGTATTAACCTTCCCTGGTCTTGGCTGTAGATGTCTTTACCTCACAGGCTTTACAGGTTTAAACAATTCCTTTTTTTTTTTTTTGAACCCGAAAAGAAATAAAAAGAATTAAAAAAAAAAAGTAACACAATTCAGAAATAAAATGGAATACTTCTCACCGGATTCAATCCACCGCTGCTATTTTAGCAGATCCCGTCGTGGTCAATCGGAACGACGGACCGAGGTCCCATAGGGAAAAGGTGGCCAGCCTCCACGGTCTGGCTCCGACGGACACGTCCGGGATCCCACTTCTGACACCAAAATTGTGGCGGAAATTTACTGGAATCCAATGAAAGAGCAAATAGTTTCAAGTTTAACACAAGGGTTTATTTACAAGATACACGTTAATCAGACGTGCAGAGAAGTCTCACTTGGAGAGTTCTGCCGTGGAGAAGAGGAGATGTGGAGATGAAGTCATGTGACTAGTGCAGCTAGATTAAAACCAGATTTACAGCGAGAACGGGGAACCAGCACCTCCCTGCTCAGAAGACATCAGAGACAAACTGCAAGAGTATGTAAGAGCTCAGACCTGCACTGCACTGCTTTATAGTTGCTTTATTGGTTTGAATATAAGAAAGCTGACAAGTCAGCTGCTGAACATGAGCATCTACGGACAGAGAGAACAGTCCAGAACCACCCCGCTGATACGCAAACTAGATTTCACAAACGATCCAACAGATCCACAACTCTTGTTTTGTCATTAGGATGGAGCTGTCAGGAGCAAAAGTAATCTTTCATGTTTTACTTGAGTCAAACTACACATTTTGTGGCTAACCAGGACTTGATGGCAGTTAGGGATTATTTCACTCAATGTGACAAAAGAAGTTAGGTACTCTACAAAATACCTGAGATGTGTTTCAGTTGTCGTCAGAAGACACAAAGATCAGTGTAGACCACAGACACCAGTGAATTAACCTTTTCAACAGGACTTTTGGATCTTGCTACTAGATCAGCAAAGTATGCAGCCCTAGCATCCTTTATCATATGATCTAAGACAGACAGTCCTCTAGATGGGGTGTGAACTTTAGGTATTGTAGATGTACATGGATGTTCAGTTCTCCAACAATCTCATTTATCCAAGATGGGGACTTCTTAAGAAGCTAGACCTGAAACAGACTGAGTTTAAAGTAGATAAACCCCAGAAACAACCAGCAACATCCTGGTTAATGATGCCCCAATGAATAAACTGTTTAGGAAACTCCAAAATTCAAAGAAATTAAAAAGAAAACAACTATGGTCACTAATAAGACAGTCCACCACCTGGACTTGAGAGTCCTCAAAGTCCTTCACCCAGACCTAAAAATTAAAGTTAAACATTAAAGCATCAGTCTGGTGAAAAATCATATTTATCAAGTCATAAAGTTAAACTTTTAACATGCTCTTTATTTTATCTCATCTTTATTTTACGCACTGTATACTGCTTGTCTTATAAGATGATTGTACATGTCAGAATATATCTTGTACTTGTTCTTACAAGTTGCTTATCTTCATGTGATTTGTGACTTCCTTATTTTCAATAAAAGCAAAGCAGGACGAGATGCGGGTGCGGACAGAGACGAGAGCAGCAGAAATGGGGCTGTTTCTCTGTCCGTCCTCCTTGCAAGATAACAAACTTATTGACTTTGTCTTTCTTCCTTATTGTGTGTTTAATAAATGTTTAGGTTGCTTAAACCTGACATCAAGTCAAAGAGATAGATAACAACCCACAGCAGCAAACTCTGGAGATAGATTTTCAGAAATGAGAGAACTCTCAATGGATGTTGGATTTAACTGATGAACTGAACATCTAGTGATGGTTCAGTTTTCAGGTCAGAAATAAACTTTGAAACTCAGCTGTAAACGCTTCAACAGTTCTGTAGATAAAACAAATTACAGTCACATTTACCACAAAAGTTTGGACTTTCTATATGCTCTAATGTACTAATATAAATTACTTTTTATTTTAATGATTGTTTAAAATAATAGAAATCTGTATCAGATGTGTGAGCACATCAGCTGAGTATCTGTACTGATATAAGAAAGAAAAAGCTGGTTTAAACAACAAATGCTTTTAAAATGAATCCAAGCTTTTCTGTTTAATAGATGAATTGCATCTCCATCAATACTGGTACAAAACTTAAGTGATATTACAGACTACTGATGAAACGCAACAGAGAAATAACTGCATTACCATTAAGTCATGTTAGTCAAGAAAATTAGATTTTCTCCTCACCAATAAAATGGGATATATATTTCATCCACCAGTTCCGAAAGTTCTGAGTTCAAAGCTTGAAATTGACTTTTACAACTTTAGATGAGTTATGTGAGAAAATAACTCTTCTGGTTGATCTGCAGCATCAAGACCTGAGAACCCAGAGAAACACAACTGTGATTCATGTAACCTGTAAATGGTCTCCGCCCCCTAAAACCTGTGGCTATGAGCAGAACTGTGAAAACGTAGTTGGAAAAAAAAAAGCTGCGTTCTGTTTCTGTGGCCTTTCAACCAAAACAGGTCTCAGGAAACTGTCCAATGAATCTGCAGCAGCCAACCCCCACTGATCATGTGACCTTACAAACAGAGAGACACAACACAGTTTTAATTAGTCTTTTAAGTTTTTTAGTTGAACAAAACGAAATCTAGTCTAAAGCTGAATAAATGTAGTGAAGATGAAAGTGTTTTGCTCAGAGAGATAAAGAGATGCACTATGTTGACCCACAGAAACACCGTTGTTCTGGTGTTGGAACAGCTGGATGGAGTTCCATCATCAGGCCTCCTTCACCTCAAACCAGACCACAAATGTGGTGGACAGGGAAGAAAACATCATTACAGCTGCTGATCAGCGTCTTTATATGTTTGTACATTAATCTTTCTGTTGTAAGTAAATTAATATTCAGTGTTTGTGTAATGTCAGCTGAGATCCTCCTTGATCAGACAGTTTAATCAGTGCTTGTATGTCCAACGTGTCCAACAACAAATGTTTTTGTTGTATGTGTTTGGCAGTTAATAATAACAGATCAAATTATTAGTTATTATTGTTATTCAGATAAAAACACAGTTTATTTAAATCCAGGTTGAAGACACACCTGTTATCAGCTGAATTTGAATAAAGCTCCAAATCCACAGTTTTACTTTTAAGCTTAAGTTTCAAAACTTGATTACATTTTAACCACTCATTTTATCTATTCTTTTTTCTTTCTATCTTTTGTTTACATTTTAAATCATGCTATTTATTTATGTAATGTGTTAATGTCTTTGTAAAGTATTTTGAATTACCTTAATGTTGGGCTGTACAATTGTGCTATACAATAAACTTGCCTTGCATATTCAAAATAAAAACTGTTGAAGATTTTGGCTCCTTTGTGCTGTTTGGACATCATCAATAAAAGCTGCAGCACAAACTTAGCATATTTTAACAAACTACGGTGTTGTTTGATTTAAAAGGTAAATCATAATTTAAAATAAAAAAGTAGAGTCTGCATATCAGAGTCAACTATCTGAAATAATCTTTTTGTGTGCAGAGTCCTCCTACCCAGCAGTTACCACCAGTTACAAGATGAGCCTCAATATCCAGCATTTGTAGAGAAATTAAATGCTATTTCTAGCCTTGGCTATTGTTCAAATATACCAACTGGTCATTCTGGAGAGTTTATCTTGTTTATTTATGTGTTTATGAAGTCTGGAATTCTGAGTTTTTTTCTCAGAATTATGCAACTTCATAAAATCTGAATTCCTGAGTTGTATCAGATTGTGTCAAAATATCTACTGGGTTTATTTTACTTGTTCAGCTAGAAAACAAACTTGAATTTATAAATGAAACCTTTTTCCTTCTTGAATGATTCACCAAAGATCCCACTAAAGAGTTTAAAGTCTATAATCTTGTCACAATAAACAGTGAACAGTGTACCTTAGATAAAATGTGAAGGACAAATTAATGACAAAAAAGAGATGAAATAAGAAAAGTACAAACATTTGGAGTCAATCAATGTAACTCACAATCTTTACATGCTTGAACAAATTCTGCGTTTGAATTCAGTGAAGCTTGTTTCTCCAGATAACGGTCTGTAGATCAGCTGGCAGTAGATGAATAACAAATTTATAGATAGTCAGAGGCTTAGTTACAACATTGAAAAGCCATCATGTACCATTCTTAGTGTGGGACAATGTAGGACAAATGGGTGGAGAACCTGGGAACATATTGGAAACCTCCACCTGCAGCTGGCCATGATATCAGTCCTGTAAAATGGAAGTAAAACCAGAAAGTAGTCTTTACACAGCACTTCCCTGTCAAGATAACAGTTCCACATCAGTTTGACCCAAGCTGGTTTTCCTTTCAGAAGCCCAACCAGACCTGTTGATCCTGTACTGACAACTATGGTCTGAATCCAGACCTGTGGCTCCACTGACGTCTAGGGTCCCTAGTGTGAACATGTATTTCCTCTCCTGACCACTATGCTCCTTGTTCCTCACCTGCAAATCTTTTACTGAACACTAGAGTCTGTATGTGGACCTGCAGTTCCTCTACTGACTACGGCAATCTGGATCTAGACCTTGAGTTTCCCTACTGACCAGTAGGGTCTTTGGCCTGGACCTATAGCTCCACAACTGACCCCTAGGGCCGTAGATTCTCTACTGACCATTATGGTCTTGATCCGGACTTGCAGTTTCCCTACTGACCACTAGCATCTATGATTAAATTCAATTCTTTTTTTTTGAAGAAGAAGAAAAACTCCCTTTTAAGTGGGAGGAAGCCTTAAGCAGGACCTGGATCATAAAGGGGGACTGACCTGGCAAAGCCCAGCCAATTAGAGCGGGAAGAACAGAGACAGGAGAGAAACAGACACGCCATCAAATGTACAAAAGACAAGATACATTGGTATAATCTGTCAGCAGCAGAACTAAGAGTTCTATGTATATATAGTTGATATATGACTAGTTGGTGATCCACAGAGACGACTATGTAAACAGGTGTCGACAGCAGACACTGAGGTGGTCAGAGGGTGGGACTAACACCTCTGTATAAACACATTTTACCACTAGGTGACTGAAATAGTATAATAACACTCTAAAATAAAGACTTGGCAATATGGCTCGACTTACTGAAATATTTAATTATATTAAGAGTCAAAACGCACATCGCAAGTTTTAAGGCAGGAGGGACACAGAGTCTCCAGAATAGCAGTTTTACAGAACAGAGCAGGTTTTAGACAAAATAACATGTTTGCACCTGTGTAAGACAGCTAAATCCAAACTGCACAGACACGATACTGGCCTGACCTAAGTGGACTTTTAACAACCTCAAAGGGAGACTGAAAATTTCCATCACAGGTTGTTACCTTCCCTCTAATTGTATGAAAATGATGCTAGTTCTGCTGAGTCACATGGATGAATATGCCCCCTGCACTTCCCAGCCTGTGGCTGGACCTCAGCTGTGACAGTCAGGGGCATCAGGTTTCTTCAGGTCTTTTCTGATGGATGCTGAGCTCAGAAGCTCGCATCAGTCAGGCGTGTAAACTGACACAACCGTAAAAACAAAAGTGAAAGCAGACTGGCGTCTCTGCTGAGGTCCAGATATAGGAATCTTAATTTTCCCAGATTGTTTTCCAGAGTTTAAAGCCATTGAGTCAACCTATCGACAAATGTGGATGTGTGCTGTGAATCAGACTGGGGCTGCTGCATTCTACCTGGGCCTGGGCCTGGTCCTGTCACACCTGACTGGAGAAGGTAGGATCACCCAGGTGAATCAGACAGGACCACACTTGTGTTTGACCTATTCACAATTTGGTGCTTCTTCATTCGGGGGATGCAGATGAGGCAACTGGAGATGTTCAGATCTAATGCCTCTGGAAAACCACACAAATTACTCAAAGTCATGTCCAGAAACTAGTACCGCCTGTTTTAATCCTGTATCTTATTTGGTTGAACATTAGTATGACTATGTTTTTGTATAAAAACAGACTAAAAATCATCTGAAGGAAGTAGATTATAGACCAGTGCAGCCTCGAACTAACAACAATTAACCAGGTCACTGAGTTTGAGTCACTTCTACAAAGCTCTCGGAAAGTCCCACCACAGCATCTCAATCAGGTTCAGATCTGGACTTTGACCAGGTCATTCCAGAACCTTGATTCTTTTTTTTCTTATCATTCTGATGTTGATTTGCTGCTGTGTTTAGAATCATTTCCTGGAGATCCTGGGTTTTTGACTTTTAGCCAATTTTAGGAAGCTTTTAGGAAACTGTCTTAAATATTTTTCACTGTAAAACATTGAACACTGGATAGATAATGCTTAATGGGTTTATGCTTTCCAGATTGATGTCAAGCAACAGTTGTTCCTCTAAGGCAATTGCTAAAGTAATTTACTTTTGGCATTGTGTTAACACACACCTGAATGCTCCAGACAATCAAACTCTAAAACATCTGTTTTTATAGACAACTGCTGATGTTCATCAAGTACTGATGGTTAAGAGTAACTTACTCGTTCAGATCCTCTGGAAGCAGTACTTTGTGTTGTCCACTTGCTTTTTCTATTTTTGCTTCATCTTTCTTAAATACATTGTGGCATGGTGGCAAAAGGTTGTTGGTATTCATCTGAAATTTTAGTGTTTAGTAGTCAGACCCACAAAGATCATGTGACCTTTATTATGTTTTACTCACATTCGCACCTTAGGAATAACTAACAACGTCATCCGCATAAGTTGGTGGTCCTCTTTTAATCTGAGTTCAGGAGGCTTTGCTAGACTGCATTTTTGAAAACAAATCTTAAATGATATTATAAACTGATATGGCTTCAGCCTCATCTCTCTGTCTGCAGGTGGCGCTGTCGTCCAGGTGTGGTGTCGGCCCGGTCAGCGCATCATTCTCACTTGTTCCTATCACTATGAGGAACAGGCACAGGTGTCACAGCTGTCTGTGCAGTGGAGGAGTCCTCACAACCAGTTGCTGTGTCACTATATCAAACACAAGTCCTTCCAGAACTGCAGTGCCGGCTACGACATAAGCTACCGGCCCGGCAGCATCCTGCTAACTATCCAGCAGGTCCGCACACCTGACCTCGGCACACACATGTGCTCTGTGAGCAAGCGCCACGAGTTCCATGACTACCGCATCCAGCTGAGCAGAATGACAGGTGAGAGGCGGTTAGCCTCCAGCTGCTGTCATAATGTGTTCCATTTGTACTCAGAAGTCGGAATATTTGAGTTCCTAGTCAGATGCTTCAAATGGAACTGTTACTAAAAGTTTGAAATTGGAGGTCAGAACTAATCAATTCAATGAAATTTTTTTTTATATAGTTTCTTTTACAATGCAAGTTTTTTTTAGGGGCGATTTCCAGAGACCCAGAACATGACACCCAAGCAAGTATTACATAAACAACAGCAGGTAAAAACTCCCCTAGTGGGAGAAAAACCTTAAGTAAAACAGCGGCATAGAAAAACTCCCCTTTAAGAGGGAAGAAACCTTGAGCAGGACCTGAATCATAAGGGGGGGACCATTCTGCCAAAGGTCAGCCAGGTAGAGCAGGAAAAGGGAGATCAAAAAGAGAATGAAGAACAGTGCGAGGAGAGACACAGACACACCATCAAATGTACAAAAGACAAGATAAATAAGACGGGATTATAAAACTGTGAGGAGCAATAACTGACATGCCTCAGGGGTCTTCAGGTGGGAATCTCCTTCAACCAGTGTTTGGTTTAGTTAGTCTCACAACACCTCCAGAAAACTAAACAGTAATCTCTGGTGTCCCAGATTCACCCCACTAATATCAGCTCTCACTGCTCCTCACCAACAACAATTTCATTACCAAACCTACAAAATTGCTACCAAAGTCAAACCAGCCCTGCCACAATTGGTCCCTTTTATATGGAGGATACCCGACGTTTAACACCTGAATGTAGCACTTCGCCTGTCTTTTTTAAATTAATTGACATGGGGTATTGTGTTGAGCTGGCCCCACCAATAACTCGCCTCTGATGGTACGCTGAATCGTTGGTCAGGACCAGTGTAAACAGAACTGACATGGGGTAGCAGGTCGTGGGTGGGATTTGTTGTTCTATTTTGGAACCAGCTGCCATCTGACTACACATAGCTGTCTCATGTGCATTTCTTTCACAGTCTTCATCAAATTCTACCTACATACTCCCAGTTGATCCTAATATAGTGAGTTATAACTTTAGATCTAGTGTTAGCTAACTAATCATAGATCTGTGTTTATGTTTTTCCAGATTGAACATTTCTGTAAAAAACATTTAGTTGGTGTAAACTTTAGTGTGTTAGGATCAGGATCTACTGCTGTAGACCTACGCTGCAGGGAGACACCAACATGATCCACTGACCTGCAGTCCCACCCTCTGACCACCTCAGTGTCTGCTGTTGACACCTGTTTATATAGTGGTCTCTGTAGTCCACCAACTAACCGGGTACCAGTCATATATACATAGAATTCTTAGTTCTGCTGCTGACGGATAATTGCACTTATGTATCTTATCTTATCTTTTGTACCTTCGATGGTGTGTCTGTGTCGCTCCTCTCTCTGTTCTCCATCTCCCTTTTTTTGCTCTACCCGGCTGGTCTTCAGCAGGAGGGTCCCCCCTTTTTTATTTTTTTATTTTTTATTTTCCTTTTCATTGTCAGTGTGCACACGCTGTATGTACGATGCACACCGAAATTAGTCTCTGCTTTTAACCCATCAACTAGTTTCACTAGTGAGCAGTGGGGCTGCTAGCAGGGCAGCGCCCCGGGGAGCAATTGGGAGTTAAGGGCCTTGCTCAGGGGCCCCCAGTGATTTACCATTGTG
Organism: Xenentodon cancila; assembly: GCA_014839995.1. NCBI lineage: Eukaryota > Metazoa > Chordata > Actinopteri > Beloniformes > Belonidae > Xenentodon > Xenentodon cancila. Next base: position 16,811 of record CM026197.1, on the reverse strand, counting down.
GGCAGCCCTGGGCTGGAACCTGGGTCCTCCACGCCCAAGCCCACCACTGTAACCACTAGGCCACCACTCCCCTTATGATCCAGGTCCTGCTCAAGGTTTCTCGATCTTAAAGGGGTGTTTTTACCTGCCATTATGTAATAAATTATCGAGGGTCATGTTCTGGTCTCTGGAAAGTGTCATTGAGACAACTTTGTTGTGTTGTAATAGATATATATATAAATAGCTATGTAGCTATATGTAATAGCTATATAAATAAAATTGAATTGAATTTAAATTGATGTGTAATACATCTTGAGACAAGATTTTCACATAGAAGCTCACCATTGTAAAACTGTACACAAAATGCTGATTGTCTGAATTTCCAACAGTAACTAAGGGGACAAGGCTTACTGATTACTGTCAGTTTTACAGACCATTGTGAGTGCTTGTGGGTTGGACTAAAGGGTCCAAGGATGAAGCTTAGATAAGAGCAGCTTTTGTTGACATATTGTCAGCTAAGCACAGCAGTTATTTCTATTTTGGAATATTTGAGCAGTCTGCACTAATACTGCAGTGCGGAGCTCCCTCAACTTTGGATTCACAAGTCCGCTCCATGTAGTACCTCCTGGACATCGCTTGCCTTCCCCGTCTGAGGTACATTCACCGTGTTGCTAGACATAGCTACCACATTGTTGACTCCACTGCCATAAACTTCACCTGGTCCTCATCACACCACCACCCTCCGACAAACGCTAGCAAGATGGTGGACCATGGTGTGCTAGCTAGTCTAATCAGGTCGGCTAATGCTAACTTGGGTTATTTAACATCCGTTCTTTTTCAAGGGACATCTTCTGCAGGACCCCCTCCTTGACCGCAAGTATGACTTTCTCTGTTTAACAGAGACATGGCAACGACCCAACAACTTTTGTCAGCTAAACAAGTCTACTCCACCTGGGTTTGTTTACATTAGCCAGCCCCCTCTCACCAGCAGAGGAGGAAGTCTTGTGATAATTCACTGCAAGACTTGGAGGTCTCCTCTGTAACTGAGCCAGTGTTTAATTTGCGTTTGCCACTATCCAAAATCAAACAGTCATGTGTGCCCTCTCCTCAGCCAAATCACAATATTTTACTGAAATAATCTCTGCTGGGGCTGAAAACACCAGGGCCCTGTTCTCGGTGCTCAACAACACACTACTTTCCCCAGATTCCCTTTCCCCTCACTTCTACTCACATCTCCATACTCTACCTCACATCCACCCTCTCCTTCGGTGTTCCCCAGGGCTCTGTCCTTGGACCTTTCCTATCTATTATTTACCTCCTCCCATTTGGACTGATATTCCATAAACAAAATATCCATTTCCAATGTTATGTGGACGACATCCAGCTCTACGTTTCCTCCAAACTTCCTTCCATCTTCCCCAGGTCATCACCAAAACACCATCCATCAGTCACATCAACTCCACTGGCTTCCCATCAAACACTGGATGAACTACGAAATCCTCCTCTTGACATTTAAGGATATCCATAACTTCACTTCTTCATACCTCTTTGCCCTCCTATACATCAATATCCTCACCCAGTCTCTCAGATCTGCCTCCTCCATCAGCCTGACTGTCCCCCTAGCACATCTGTCCACCATCGGGTCTTGGGCCTTTAGCCACTCTGCCCCTCATCTCTGGAACTTCCTCCCCACTGACATCAGGAATATTGACTCTGTTTCGGTCTTCAAGTCAGCTCTCAAAACCTACTTGTTCAGACAGGCATTTGAATCATAATGTCTGTCTTTTATGTTCTGTGGAAAACGGCTGTTTTTTTTAAAAATTGCGTTTTCTATGTTTTGATTGTTGTACGGCAATCTTGAGTGCCAAGAAAGGCGCCTAACAAATAAAATGTACTATTATTATTATGTATTATTTCTGATTTCTTCATAGCAGGACATCCCGTTTCAAACGTCACTTTAGTGTTGAACTGAACTGATATACTGCAGGTATTCTGGGACCTGCAGTATATCAGCCCTTAACACAGACTGCAATCCTCACCACAAAAGATAGAACCTGCTAGAAGCTAGATGAGTGACTGCACATTGCAGCAGAGCTCTGCAGGTCCTAGTTTTAGCTCCTCTGGTCCTGGTTTCAGCTGTACTAGTCTTGGTTTTAGTTTAACTAGTCCCAGTTTAAGCTCAATTAATCCTTTTTTCAGTACTACTAGTCCTATTTTTATTTCTTGTAGTCCTGGTTTCAGTTTAACTTGTCCTGATTTCAGGTAGACTTGTTTTCAGTTCTATTAGTAAAGTTGTGTTCTTGAGTAAACCTTGAATCAGTTTTACACTTTCTTATACTTCTTTGTGATTGTATACGTGAGCTAATCCCATAACCCACGTACACATGCCGCTGTTGGACTTTTATTGGAATACATGTTCGTTTAAGATATTTTTTCTAAATACTACAACCAGCGTATTATGACGTACTACTGATAGCACTAGTGGCAACGACCAGTCCCACATTCAAGGTTCAGCGCTGACGTGTCAGTATTGATGCAGTGAAATGCAGATTTTTACATCATTCCCAGTTCCAACTTCCAATGTAAATGGAATGCATCCTGACCTGCATTCTGTTTAGAGTTGACTCATGTGAAACTCCTTGTTTCCGCATGTCTGTCCTTGACTCCTCCATTGTTTCTACTATGGGATGGGCTAAGACACAAACAGAGAAGTCAAACTGAAATCAAAGAACGTTGGAACCACTTGGGCTCACAAGTTGTTTTTTTCCCCCCTGTAACTTGATTTTAAGAAGCAGAATAAAACTTACTGTTCACATCTCTATCTATAGCTCATTTTAAGAACAGCAACATTATGGGGCATAGCTTGTGACCATGGTGACTATAAAGCTGGTGTTAGTCTATTTCAGTCTAAGATTAGACACCCGCTGGAAATAAAACAGCAGGAAATGTCAAAATTATACCATCCATCCATTATCTATACCCGCTTACTCCTTCACAGGGTCACAGGGGTCTGTTGGAGCCTATCCTGATGCATAGCAGGCGAAAGGCAGGGGTACACCCTGGACAGGTCGCCAGTTCATCGCAGGGCAACATACAAAGACAGGCAACCATGCACGCTAACATTCACACCAATTTAGAATGAGCAATTAATCAGTATGCATGTTTTTAGACAGTGTACCCGGAGGGAACCGGGCGGGGAATTGAACCAGGAACCTTCTTGCTGTGAGGCAACAGTGCTAACCACTAAGCCACCGTGCTGCTCTTCAAAAGTAGACAAAAAAACAAAAAACAAAAACAATATATATTATCATTTACACAGGTGTCTAAAACAGATTTACTAGAAATGATGCAAAAAGAGCTGACAAGGAGTATGTAAATGAATTGAGAGTTGGGTCTAAATACTTGCTGGGATGTTTTCTGTGAGTTGAGAAGCTGACGAGGTGCGTTTGTTTTCCTTTAGAGGCCGTCACGTCAGCCCCGACAAGCGGAGTCCACTGGTCAGGTACATCCATACGCTGCACACTTCCTAAGAAGAAGCTCAACTTCACAGCTTAGATTCAGCATGTCCTCACTCCTACCATCTTTTTTTTAACCTTTATCAAAAAGTCTTAGTTTTACTCAGCAAACAGCTTGTTGGGGACCATTTTCAGCAGCTGATTGATATCATGGACTCCATTTATCCATTATTTATGCCTATTTATACCTGTGTAGATCCCTGTTCTATCCCAGCTCTCTGGTAAAAAGGCAGAAGTTCGCCTGGTTCGCCTGAAACTACTAAGAAAAGACTTAGATGGGTAACAGGTTTCTCTGTCTTTTCAGGCCTCACCTGGAGCCCCACCTGGAGTCTCACCATTCTGCCTGCTTTGACTTCTTTGTTTGTTCACTTGTAGAAAGTCAATATATACGAAGAAATGAATGACACACTTTAGTTGAGCTGAAAAAGTATAAACTCAGTCTCAGAATAAAAACTGCAGTGATGAACTGTGTATGTGTGTGGTTTGTTCTGCAGTGTATAAAGATCTCAACTCAACTTTATTTATAAAGCACTTTAAACAAAACAAGGTTCACCAAAGTGCTGAACAAAGCATAAAATTAGTAAAAGAGCATGGCAATTATCAGACATAAGACAATTAAAATACAATACAGTCTCAAGATTCCAACTCAATTAAAAGCCAAAGTGAAAAAATATGTTTTAAGAGCAGATTTAAAAGTGGAAAATGAGTCCATCTGTCTGAGGTCCAGGGGCAACTCATTCCAGATCTTTTGTCCGAAGATTGAAAAGGCTCGGTCACCTCTCAGTTTCCTCTTGGTCTTGGAGACGACTAACTGTATCTGATTTGTTGACCTGAGGGAGCGAGGAGGAGTGTACACCTGGATCAGGTCAGATAGGTACTTTGGAGCGAGACCATGAAGACATTTAAAAACAAATAAAAGAATTTTAAAATCAATGCGTAAACGAACTGGGAGCCAATGAAGTGATGCTAAAATGGGAGTAATGTGCTCTTGTTTACGCGCACCAGTCAAAAGACGGGCAGCAGCGTTCTGGACTAACTGCAACCGAGCAAGTGATTTCTGAGTAACTCCAACATAAAGAGCATTGCAATAATCTAAACAAGTTGCAATAAAAGCATGGATTAAAATCTCAAAGTCACAGCGAGAAAGAAGAGGTTTAACCTTGGACCATGTCTCAGATGGAAAAAGCTGGACTTGACCACTGAACTAATATGAGCATTAAAAGTTAGGTTGCTGTCCAGTTTGACACCCAAACTCGTTGCTGTCCGTTTCAAATAATCATTTAAAACATCCAAATTGACATGTACCTTAGAGATGTCACTCGGGCCAAATAACAGAACCTCTGTCTTTTCCTGATTTAAATGTAATAAGTTACACGACATCCATGCCTTAATATCATCAATGCACTGTAATAACTGTTGAGCAGAATATGCTTCTTCCTGCTTTAGTGGTATATAAATCTGGCTGTCGTCAGCATAAAAGTGGAATGAAATCCCATGTTTACGGAGAACTGATCCAAGTGGAAGCAGGTACAATGAAAACAGAAGAGGTCCGAGAACAGAACCCTGAGGTACACCACATGTAAGAGGTGTCCTGCAGGACTCTGTACGTCCAAGACGGACGCAAAAGCTCCTTTCCATTAGGTATGATCTGAACCATTTTAAAACATCACCTTGAATGCCCACCCAGCTTTCTAGGCGAGACAAAAGGATTTGATGGTCTACTGTGTCGAAGGCAGCTGCCAGATCCAACAGAACCAAAACAACACAGTGACCAGCATCTGTTGCTAAAAGAATGTCGTTAGAAACCCTTAATAGCGCCGACTCAGTACTGTGACTGGGTTTAAATCCCGACTGAAACACCTCAAGAATGTTGTTCTCTTCTAAAAACGTTATTAACTGGCAATACACAATTTTTTCAAGAACCTTCGAAAGGAATGGGAGCTTAGAGATGGGTCTGAAATTTGCCAAAATGGAAGAGTCCAAGCCAGGCTTTTTAATAATTGGTGTTACTACTGCATGTTTAAAACACGAGGGCACAATCCCACGAACTAAACTGGCATTAATTATACTATGAACATGAGGAGCCAGAGTAGGAAAAACTTCTTTAAAAAGACGAGGTGGAACTGGATCATTAGGAGACCCTGATGGCTTCATCTGACTGATTAATTTCTCCAAATAAGACAAACTGACAGGTTCAAACTGGTGGAAAACAGTAGAACATGTGATAGACATGGAGGGAGTACAAGGGAGAGGGGTAATGAGGGTCCTAATATTCCTAACTTTATCAATAAAAAAGCTCACGAACATCTCACAAACCCTGGTTGAGTTCTCCAGAGAGGCCGATTGTGGAACATTTAGAACAGAGTTAATAGTTTTAAACAAAACCCGAGGATTGTGACGGTTACTTTCAATAATGTCTGAAAAATACTTCGTCTTGGCAGCTTTCATAGTCTTTCGATACGGATTGCCAGCTATCTCTCAACAACTGGAAGGAGACTTGTAACCGGTCTTTCTTCCATTTCCGCTCAGCTCTCCTGCACTCCCGCCTCACAGCTCGAGTAGCCTCATCTAACCAGGGCTCAGATCTCAACCTGGAGAGCCTTGTTTTCAGATGAGCTACATTATCTAAAACAGTTTGGCAGATTGAATAAAAGTGAGATGAAATGCTCTCAATATCTGGATTACAGCTCTGATATTCTGGTGACAGAATAGTGGAATTAAAAGCTGCAGAGAACTGAGCGGCTGTGTGGGAGTTAATAGTTCGACTGCACAGGGCAGGGGCACAAGGTTTAACTATGTGACATGGGAGCTGCACATCAAACAAAACAGGCATGTGATCAGAAAACACAGCATCACAGATTTCAAGGTTAAAAACAGTAAAACCATGAGCTAAAACTAAATCAAGTGTGTGACCGTGTTCCTGCGTAGGGGCAGATACAAACTGAACAAAATTAAAAGAGTTGATAAGATTTAAAAAGTCTCTGGCCAACGGCTTTTCAGGACAACAGACGTGGATATTAAAATCCCCAACTATTAAAATTCTGTCATATTTTGGCATTACTCCAGCCATAAAATCAGCAAAGTCATCAATAAAGTCCTTATTGTACTTTGGTGGTCAGTATATAACAGCGCAAAACACAGAGTGAGCAGAGTCCAGTTTAAATAAATCCATCTCAAAACTAGAGTAAGTCCTTGTTGGGATCACCTGTTTACAGTTGTAGCTGCTCCTGTAAACGGTGGCCACGCCGCCTCCCCGACCAGACGTTCTAGGAACGCTGAAATATGAACAGTCCGGTGGCAAAAGTTCGTTGAAGGCACTGCTGTCATCTCCAGAAATCCAGGTTTCAGTTAAATGCAGGAAATCCAGTCGATGGGTGATGAAGAAATCCTTTAGGACGAAGGTTTTGTTGGCTAGCAATCTAGCGTTCACCAGCGCCATCCTGGCCCGGGCCGGAGTATCCTTTGTAGGCAGAGCGCGAGGAAGCAGCCGCAGGTTGTGGAGGCCTCTCCCCCGCCTGCGGAGGTACGGCAAGATGGGTTGACGGGCCTGCAGCTCCACATCCACGCTGACCAGGGGAACCAGACAGGGCGCGATCGGGACCAAACAGCGGCGTAACGTCAGGCGACGATACGCAGCGGCTCTGATGAAGGCTGACGGAGAGCGTCTTAGACTGGCTTTCAGTTTCACCAGCAAACCGCTGCGTTTCCCTCGTCGACTGCGCCGTTTTCGTGGAGGCGTAGTACGGTAGAGGTGAGATGGTATACCTGAGAGAAGCGGGGGACAGCCCGACTCCCGCCCGTGGAGTCCAAGTCGAGACAGACCTCCGAAAGAGGGACGAAGATTCAGGAGAGCCTGGCAATCATAGATCACCAACGAGTTGACATCTGTTACTACGACCAATAAACAGAACGCAAACACAAACAAAGCTCGCAGGGACAGAAGGCTGGCCAAAAACACTTGCGCCATCTTGACCGGAACCGGAACCGGAACCCTTACACAGATCATGTCACAAAGTAAAATTTAGGGGGTTAGGGTTAGGGTTAGGGATAAGGGGTGATAACCAGAATTACGGATCCGCGGAACTCCAATAAACAGATGAAAATAAGGTCCTAGAGACATGGGACCTTGACACACCCCCCCCCCCCCCCCCCCCCCCCCCCCCCCCCCCCCCCCCCCCCCCGTTTGTGACCACCCCGAGTTGATTGGGAGCACTTTGAAGTGGGTGGGACATTTCGTTCCGGAGTAATTGCCAATTGAAATCCTGGGATTTCAACCGTGCATAACTTTTGAAAGGAGTGTCGTGCAGTAATAAAAGACAAACGGGCGTGTTCAGGGTGGTCAAAATATTTCTGATCAAGCTCATTTGAAAGTGTGTAGGATGTATCGTTGAGGACTTAGTCAACAATCCTCTCAGCCAATCAGAAATGAGGGTCGCACGGCGATTGAAAATATCCTTCAGAAGAAGTATTTGGCTTGGAAGTGGAAAAATACATTCGTAGATTCCAATTTGGAAGTTGGAATCCACTGACAGATGCAAATTTGGAATCCACTGACGGATACAAATTTGGAAGCTGGAATTAATTGACGGATACAAATTTGGAATCCACTGACAGATACAAATTTGGAATCCACTGACAGATACAAATTTGGAATCCACTGACAGATACAAATTTGGAATCCACTGACAGTTACAAATTTGGAATCCACTGACAGATACAAATTTGGAAGTTGGAATTCATTGACAGATACAAATTTGGAATCCAATGACAGATACAAATTTGGAATCCACTGACAGTTACAAATTTGGAATCCACTGACAGATACAAATTTGGAAGTTGGAATTCATTGACAGATACAAATTTGGAATCCAATGACAGATACAAATTTGGAAGTTGGATTTCATTGACAGATATAAATTTGGAATCCACTAACAGATACAAATTTGGAAGTTGGAATTCATTGACAGATACAAATTTGGAATCCAATGACAGATACAAATTTGGAATCCACTGAATGATACAAATCTGGAAGTTGGAATTTATTGATAGATACAAATCTGGAATCCATTGGGAAGGTGTGTGTGTGTGTGTGTGTGTGTGTGTGTGTGTGTGTGTGTGTGTGTGTGTGTGTGTGTGTGTCTTTACAGACTAGAGGGGACCAAGACCTGATAGCCTCGCGGTGTGGGGACCAAAATTTTTGTGGGGACCAAAAACCTGGTCCCCACAAAAATAACATTAGATTTGATGAAAAGAGGGTCATTTTAATGCCCTCTCAAATTTTCAGGGTTGACCCCAAAATAGTCAAAAACCAACTTAGTGTGCTTAGGTGTGTGTCGGTGTAGTAACTCAGTATCGGCCACTTGTGGTCAACAATGGTACTGCAGGAACACACACTTACACACAGATGTATACACAATTTTCTTTGTTTTGTGGCTTTGTAAAGACATGTGACCGAACAATGCTAAAATTTGTATTTTCTCAAGAGAACATGACATTTTTGAACTTTTTGTACATTTTTGCAATAACTTTTAAAATGCAGTGCTGACACTTCTCAAAACAAAAGAAGTTAATTCACTAACTTCCTCTTAAAGTTGTAATTATTGTTGATTCTTAGAATCATTTTAAAATCTTGTCTTCTATGTTTTTACTCTAAATCAAGGACCACAATACAATTGGATAATTATGTGTGAGTTTGCCTCTGTTTTAATCAAAGACAAAATTACCTAGCCAACTTTGGTAGTTTGTGGGTTTGCTTTCTGAAATGACTGAGGTTTGTTTTGAAGCTTCGCAATGTACTCTCTAAAAGCGTTTACTCCACATTGATATTTAATTCAGTTTCATGCACCTGTAAAAGCAGTTGGGTCATACAGAACATTTAAGAAGCAAATGTAGTATTTAATGAGGCACTAATTTTACCATAAAATATACTGGAAAAATATCTTAGGGTATATGAACAATCAAACATACTTTAATGAAAAAGCATATTTGGAGGAGGACTCCACCTTTCAAATAACAATAATAATAAACCTTTGAACAAAAGATGACCATATCTGCTGTAAAACATGAAGGAAACTGAATTTTGTTGGTGTAGATTCTCAAGCCAGGCCCCCACTGGTAAATCTGACTGTCACAGAGCAGAGACGTTACTAGCGTGCAGCAGTGCAGTTTGCTCACACACCTACTCCGCGGGAGCGAAAACATCACAAACAGCACATGCACATGTCAACCACACCCCATGCTCAAAGGTGTAAAATGACTAGAACTCACCCATCTGTCTCCATCTTTCTTTGGTAGTATGATGTGTTAATTACATTATGAATATTTTGATATAATAATGAGTAAATAGAATAGGATCTGCTAGAAATATGGATTGTATTTGTTAATTGGAAGGTAATGCCCAGTAGGAGGGGCTTAATGGTTAAAAAGAAGGTGTCCTGGCTCTGTGGAGAGAGTCTGTTTTGATAGCTGAGCAGTACACAGCAGGTCATCTGAGCAATGTTTATTGTGTATGTAAGTTTTTGTTCTTTCACAATTTTTTTTTGCACATTGGAAGGCTGGCAATAAAATCCCCACCCCCACAAGTTTTGTCTGTTCTGTTTGGTCCAACTGCGATGGACTGGCGTCCCATCCAGGGTGTACCCCTGCCCAACGCCTGATACTAGCTGGGATGGGCTCCAGCAGACCCCCTGACCCCTCTAAAGGGAACAAGCGGGTCAGAAAATGGATGGATGGATGGATGTTTGGTCCAAGTAAGAAAAGGCCCCACTTTGACCCTTGAGAATAGGAGGGCCTTATCTGCACATGAGAAGGATGACACATTGCAATCGTTCCAGCAGATGCACGGTAGTCCTGGACTCAGTGGACTACTAGATCAGAGTTTCTGACCTCCTCACTGACACCACCACCTATGTAAAACTGAAGAAGGACCTTACATCTGGTTACAAGAAGAAAGTTATAGACTCCTTACAGAAGGTGGAAAAGGAGGGGTTGCTGATCAGCGACTATACCACAGACTGTACCCTAGGGAGAGCATCCCGTGCTACCTGCAAGAGAAATGTTTGTTTAGTAGAAATTAAGGCATAGCTGAAATATTCACTCACCTATTTGTCTTCCCCAGTGTGCTCAGGCAAAACCCTTCCCCTGGAACAAAGGTCTATTTAAGGTTCCGGGAGAGTCCATTCAAAGGCCTGAGGGGGGGGGGTCATGCGATGTTGTAGATGGTTGTTGTTTTAGGACTTTTAATGGATATTGTAAATATGAGCAAGAAAGATTAATGGAGCTTTGAAACTGGTTTTAGGATTTAGATTAAAGAGTTTTGTATGCTTTTATGGATTGTGGACGTTTGTGAGAGGTGGACCTCCCTCCAGGAAGGAGGAGATCAATCAATCAATCAATCAATCTTTATTTGTAGAGCGCTTTAACATCTACCAGACATCCAAAGTGCTGCACAGGTATATATAAAAAAAATAAATAAATAAAAATAAAATTACTAGTGAAAATCCAGGGAAGCACAATAAGACAATAAGAGTAAAATCAACAATTTAAAAACAAACAAACAAACAAAGAACACTAAAAGAGCTGGCCTAATTATCATCCTCTCTGGTGTTGAAAGCCAGAGTAAAAAGATGAGTTTTTAGAAGAGATTTAAAATCATTTAAGGACCTGGCAGACCTCAGAGAAAGAGGGAGATGGTTCCAGAGTTTAGGAGCAGCCACTGAAAAAGCTCTGTCACCCTCGGTCACCAGGAGTCCTGGGAACCACCAAGAGCATCTGATCTGCAGAACGCAGACTTCTACCAGGACGGTGGCTCTGCAGGAGCTCAGTGAGATAAGGAGGTGCCAGACCATGTAAACATTTAAAAGCTAAGAGTAAAATTTAAAAATCAATCCTAAAAGAAACAGGCAGCCAGTGTAATGAGCGCAGTACTGGGGTGATGTGATCACGGCATCTGGTCTCCGTTAGTAGACGGGCAGCTGAGTTCTGGACCAGCTGGAGACGGCGGAGGAGAGACTGGTCCATCCCAAAATAAAGGGAGTTACAGTAGTCCAGTCTGGAGAAAATGAAAGCATGAACGACCCTTTCCAGGGTGTCATGAGGGAGATATGGTTTCACTTTACTGATTAGTCTGAAATGATAAAAGCTGGAGCGGACTACTGCACTAACCTGTCTGTCAAATTTAAAACTACCATCTAAAATAACGCTCTAGATGCCTGTGTAGCTGAAGATAAACCACCCTCTCTAAAATTTTTGAAAGAAAAGGCAGCTTGGATATTGGCCTAAAGTTTGAGAGAACAGAAGGATCCAAGCTGCTCTTTTTAAGAAGTGGTTGCACCACAGCATGTTTAAAAGCAGATGGGACACAACCTAAAAGAAGAGAAATGTTAACAAAACTGACTAACCAAGGACCAACAGAGCTAAAAACTTCCTTCAGCAGTCTGGGGGGAACACTGTCCCCTGGACAATACAAGGGTCTCAGGTGCTGGACTATCTCAGAAATTTCTGAGAGTCACAGGCTCAAAATGGTCTAAAACCACAGAAGGTTTTAGACAAAAATAGGCCGATGGTATGGCCCAGTTAGATTTAAACCACCTGTGCAGTTTAGCTGGGAGCTGCTCATTTGGATGGTGAAAGTGATTGTGCTATGCCATGCTAAAGAGAATACAGATGGAATAATAAAGATTGTTACAAAGTGAACTGGATTTCTGTGAGCCTTCATACACTACACCCACTCAACAGCCAGCCGGTGACAGTGACGTACAACATAGCCAAATATGTGGCCACCATTCTTACTCCGTTAGTGGGAAACACAGAGAACCACATAATTAACTCCCAGGACTTTGCAAGGAAAGTCAAACAACTGTACTTGGATGAGGATAAGACTATGGTATCATGATGTCACAGAGGCCGTATCAAACAGATATTGTCTGGGCCCACAGCTTTTTGTGGGCTGATGGTGGTGAGTATCCTCTTCACACTGGCAGCTGTCAGGCACAGGGTCTGATCATGGGGAAAGGGGGGCATTTTCTGTGGGTGGCTACTGTTTAGTTTAGTCCTAGAAAAGAAGCTGTTCAGGTTGTTGAGAAGGGGGATGCTGCTCTCACAGCTCGGTGGCTCAGGTTTATAGTCTGTGATGGCCTGGATGCCCTGCCACAGGCTCCGTCAATCTCTGCTGTCATTAAAGTGAGAGGATATTTTGTGCATATAGTCTTTTTTTGCCTGATTTTGCCTGATGCCCCAGGGCTGGTTGGCTCTTGCCAATACCTACTTTTTGACTTGCATCATCCACTTCAAAACAAACTGGGTGTCATCAGAACTCTGAATCAGAGGACACAGGAAGTGACCACAACTACAGAAGAAGAAACTACATGTCCAGAATGTCCTGAAGGCTAGTGGATACCCTAAACAGGGCTTCACCAAAGCAAGGAAGTAAACTGAGTATTTGGCATCCTCCCATTAAATAAGTTAACAGGGAGAAACCAGAAACATGGGGAGAAACACTGTCATTCCAGATGTGGCTGGGTAATCAGAGAAACTGAAAAGGATCTTCCACAACCACAACATTCCCATCAACTTCAAACCAGGGACGACCACCCAAAGGACACAACACCCAGCCACAAACAGAGTGATGTGGTGTATGCAATTAAGTGTAGTCACAAGTGTAATGATGGACATGTTGGTGAAGCTAAGCAGCCGCTGCTCAAACACATGAGCCAAGAAAGGAGGCCCAACTCCAGTGGGCTGGAGTCAGCCGTCCACCTACATTTAAAAGACAGAGGACATTCTTTTGAGGACACTGAGGTCCAGATTGTCTCCAGAGAACATCACTTGTTTGAGAAAGGGGTCAAGGAAACCATCTTTGTAAAACTAGAAAATCCTTCACTTAATAGAGGTGGTGGACTCAGAAAGAGCCTGTCCTCCATCTACAAACCTGTTTTGAAATCCCTGCACAAACATATTCAGCATGACAATAGGCATCGTTATCCAGAGGTTAAGTCCTGGATGGGTGCTGAAGCTCAACGACACAGGGGACAATGACTCAGTCGTTAGGGCCCATTGTTGGACATCAGACCTTCAGCAATGAGACAAAATATTTCTAGCTCTACACTGGTCCTTCAAACTAGAAAATTTGTTGAGTTAATTTTTTTCAAAGCTTTTTTTCATGAAACTGAGTTCTGAAGTTGATTTTTTTTCCATTCAGAAAGGGAAAAATATCCACATCTTGTATAGTTGTAAACCCAGTTCCTTCCAAATATATAAACAACGATCTACAATTAATTACTCAAAAGGTCATTGTTTTACCTTCAGTTGGGCAACACTAACTATTTAAATTCCAGTCAGATATGTATTTTAACTTTAACCCTTCCACCATTAAAACTGTGTAAAAGTGTAGTTGAAGACACTTTAAGTTGATGTATATTTATGCATTATGTATATTTATATATACCCGGCAGATATTATATGTTGATACGGATAATTAGAAAAATTGAATAAAAATATTTCGCCCCCTTTGATTTCATCATGGGAGGGGGCGGGGCTAAGTTCGGATGGGCGGGGCTACCGAAGCACTTCTGCTGCCGGCTTGTTGTAGTTACAGCACGGAACACGCTCGCCTTTCTTGGAGTCACTTAATGGCGTCTGTATCCTGAAACAGGAGGAACTGAACATGTAAGTTACATTTATGATTTCATGTTTATTCGAGTCAGTGGATTTCGGGATATTAAAGTACAAAGGAAGGTATTTTTTAGAAGCACGTGACTGGTTTAAATAGCCAGGCCGTGGCCTTTAAAAAGCGAACGGAACAAGATTAAACTTAGCTTTTGTCTTGCGTTACACGTCGTTCTGAGTTAACAAAATTAAATTATTTGAACGAGTTTATGAATATTGTGTCGACTTTTTCGAAACCATTAAACAAATAATCTACAGTTTAAAGAAAGTGTTGCGGCCCGTTTTGAAGGCCCGACCCTGTAATGGCGGATGGACTTGAACTGAGCAGAGGACATTTAACTGCGCTGGTTAACGGGAGACTTTCTAATCACAATATTTATATGGCGATAAATGGTAGAAACTGACATGCTTTTCAGCACAATTCCTGTTTACTTCCCTCTTTTTCCTTCTATTCAATTTACAGTTTGAACAGTTAAGGCTTCATAGGGATTTCACGTCTTTTTTTTTTTTTTAAAGTGTGGGTTATTTCTTCTAGGTCAGGACTTTCTGATGCTAACTTTTTTTCTTCCTGCATTTCATTTTCAGTGTAATGGCTTCAACAAGACGCAGGAAACCACCCATAAGAGATGCACTTGACCATGCTACCAAAGCCCTGGATAAAACGTCTCGCTTGGAAGTGAAATTCATAAACATTTTCAAAGGTATAAAACATGCATGTACATTTCTTAGATTGTCATTGATGCCTTTAAGATGCTCATGGTGTTTGGTTAATGATGTTTGCATGTTAGGACGAGGTGTGTTTGCCACAGCTCATTTCCAAAAAGGAGACTTTGTTGTGGAATACAGAGGAGAATTATTACAGAATGAAGACTCTAACAGGAGGAGACAGACCTATCGGAGCAGCTCTGCTGTCTTCTTGTTTGATTTCTACTGGCAAGAAAAATTGTGGTGGTAAGTTTATAAAAATTTAGTTAAGACTAAACATAAATAAAAAAATATATATAATAAAAAGTAATAATGATAGTGGTCTTTGTGCATTATGCTTTTTTTTTTACAAGAAAGTAATATAATCATATCTGATGCTTTTCCTTTAGTTTCAAAAAAACTTATTTTGAAGATGGCTCTTTCTTTCCTTCTTTCTTTCTTAGCATTGATGCATCTCAAGAGGATGGAAGTCTTGGAAGACTGGTCAATGATGACCATACCAGTCCCAACTGCAAAATGAAGAAGGTGTTAGCAGGTGACAAACCACATCTCTGCCTGTTTGCTGTGCGAGATATTATTCCTGGAGAGGAAATAACCTACGACTATGGAGGAACAGACTGGCCCTGGAGGACAAGGGTAAGTGAACCATTACAATTGAATTTTCTTCTTCATCCTCAAGATATTAAGTAGCCGTTGACAAAAACCTTAGTAACTGGATTGTTTTATTTGTGTTTAAATGTGTGTGTGCAGATTCTATTTAAATATTATTGATCAGAATATAAAATGGTCTGCTTGGAAAGTGATTTTTTTTAGCTTATTCTTTTAGCTTCTTTTCTGTCAATACACACTTGTCAGATGTCTGGTGCTTGTGGGGACTGAGAAGCACAGAGGTGCTGGAAAGTTTCATTGAGACTTGCGTGACAACACACAATTGTCAGGTTTTTAGTTTTTTTTTGTTTGTTTTTTTTTTTTGCCCTTGTTTGCACATATATTTATGGTTGATACCATGTTGGTATAACCGGAGTTGTATATATGCATTTTAATCTGGTAACCAAGGGTGTTTTGTGTGTGTGTGTGGGTGAGTGTGTGCGAGTGTGCTACCTTCACCAGCCCTCATAACAGTCAAACTATATTTTTATTGATCCCTGGAGAAATCAAACAAGATAAAAGTAAAGAAAGAGTCAGAAAGAGGGGTATAAATATTTTGTGGAGGAGGGCTAGAGTCACCGGGTGTGGAGAGTGGAGAGAAAGAAAGGAGGAGAGAGACGAGACAGTGGTGGTGCAATCTGGTGTCTGTGTTGTAATATGTGTCAAGAAGAGTTTATAATTTGTTGTTTAAGAGTAAAAGGTGGACACAGGACAATCAGGTGTTATAAGCGACAAAACAACAAAAAAAAAAAAAAGAAGAAGAAAAAAAAACAGAGAAAAAAACAGAGAAAAGGGGGAGGAGTTTTCTATTTACAATCACATGTCTAAGCGTTTAAGCGTTTGGGGGGAGTTGGAGGCAGTATTGAAAAGTCATATATATATAATAGGCATAGAAGTATTTAAATACTCATACATGTCCACATATATCAAAATTAAGTCATAAACAGGAAAGATAGATAAATAATCCTTAGACATATACAGACACATACACACACACACACACACACATACACACACACACACACACACACACACGCATATTTATACAATGAATGAAAGTAAACCGTGGATTAATGTGTGGACATCTAAGAGTTTTGATATGCATAGGTGTAAAATACATAAGCATATTTACATGATTATACATACATACAAATATACATTGATACATGCATGTACACATGTGCCTAATTGAAAATACACACACATATATATATTTATATACATATATATATATATATATATATATATACATATATATATATATATATATATATATATACATACCATACATATATATCT